>JASVEL010013773.1:0-275388 GCA_032618575.1 Nicotiana noctiflora | reverse complement strand
ACTCAGACTCCGAAGGGGCTCCTACAGCCCAAGCGCAATAATACTGCGGCGTGCAGTCCGTCCCACATGTATATTACATGTATATTACTGCGGCGTGCAGTCCGATCCAATATATATACTGATGCGGCATGCAGCCCGATCCAATATAGGTATATATATATAATACCTCATAATGGGTCCTCGACCCTATCCCAGTCAGTATATACTTGGCCTCTCGTGCCCAATATAATATATCACAGTGGGTCCTTGACCCTGTCTCAGTCAATATAGACTTGGCCTTTCAGGCCCAATATAACATCTCATAGTGGGTCCTTGACCCTATCTCATCTCTCTCAATGTACACATCTAGTACGGGCTCATATTATGCTATACAGCTAGAGCTATGGCTGAGTGTATATTTCCAACACGATATAAAGGTCACCTAGCTCTATAGGTTCCCTAATGCTCTACAGATCGGCACAAGGCCCCAAACATGGCTATTAGCCCAATGGTACAGTTATAACCTCATTAACAGTTGTACAACACAGTATTCTATTAGCCGGGAAGAACTAAGTCCGAACCCCCTATCACAATGTCACCACGTCCGTCATAGAACGCGTGTCTCATCTCAATATAGCACTGTAAAGTGCTAGTACGGGGTTTCAAACCCTCAGTACATTATTTACTACTACCACTCACCTCGAATCGGTAGAAGCTTCAATCCGCCTTGCGCTTGCCTCGCAAATCAATCTCCTCGGATGCCAAATCTGCTCAAAATCATAGAGAATGCATCAATATACGCAAATTCCACGAAATTCATTCGAAATAACCCAATTTATATCAAAACCCACAAGTTGTCAAAACCCGACTTTTGGTACACTTGTCGAAAAATTACAAAAATTACATATTCGGAGTCCTCATCTCGATACGAGTCTAGGCATATAAAATTTACCAAAATCGGACTCCATTTGCCCATTCAAAACCTTGATTTTCTAAAATCCAAGACTAGGGCTAAATCCTCCATAATTACCCCAAATTCCTCCATTTTCATGATATAATTGCATGATATTATCAATACCAATCATAATATGAGTTCATAGTTGATTACCTGATGATTTCCCTTGATTTTCTCTCCAAAATCGCCCAAATCGCCTCTAAAGCCGAGACCCAAAATGTGTTAAATGTTCTGAAATTTTTCTAACTTCTGATACACTTACTTACAGCGATTTTCGCTTATGCGGAACATTTTCCGCTTCTACGCTCCCGTATCCGCGACCAAAGGGTCGCTTCAGCGGTTCCAGGCCTAGCCGGCCATTTCCGCTTCTGCGAACAAAGGGCCGCTTCTGCGCGTCCGCTTCTGCGAAGCTTTTCCCGCTCCTGTGGGTTTTCCCGCTTCTGCGTCTAGGCGTCCGCTTCTGCGGACTCGCCTAAGCGGCTAGCCTTCCGCTTCCGCGATAATTCCCCCATAGCCCTTGGCCGCTTCTGCGGCTCAACTTCCGCTTCAGCGGTGCCGCACCTGCGGGCTCCTCTCCGCTTCCGCGATCACAAGCGCTTCTGCGCTCCAATATCCGCTTCTGCGGACTCGCTCCTGCGATCAAAATTCCGCAGGAGCGAAAATGACAGAACCAGAACTCTCAACTTGAAATTTCCATGATTTTCTCCCGTTTAACCATCCGAAAACACCCCGAGGCCCCCGGGACCTCATCCAAACATACTAACACATCTTAATACCTTATTCGAACTTGCTCCAATCCTCAAAACACGTCTAACAACATCAAAACCCATAATTCGCATCGAATTCAAGCCTAAATTCCTTAAAACATTCCAAATTACATATTCAATCAAAAACCCGACCAAACGACGTCCGAATGACCTGAAATTTTGCAGGCACATCCAAAATCATCTAACGGAGCTACTGCAACTGTCGGAATTCCATTCCGACTCCCGGATCAAAATCTCACCTACCGTTCGGATTTCGCCAAAATTCAACCTTGGCCAATTCAAACCTATTTCTACACCGGGCCTCCAAATTCAATTCTGATCGCTCCCCTAAGTCACAAATCACCTTCCGGAACTAACCGAATCATCAGAATTCGATTTCGAGCCCTCTAACCAAATAGTCAACTCCGGGTTGACTTTCCTTATTCAAGTCTCCTTCAAAAAGGCTATATGCCTCATTTTCAATCCAATTCACTCCTAACTCCCCCGATAGACTCTAACACTTATATAAAAGCATGAATTATGTAATTACAACACAACGGGGTGGTAATTCCCGTGACGACGGGCCGGGTCGTCACAATTATGCAATTATATCATGAAAATGGAAGAATTCAAATTAAAGCTAGCTAGGGTAGCTCGGGAGAGTGCACTAGTAAATTATTGTTATTGCTCGGGAGAGAGTTACGATACAAATAGCATTTATGATTGATAGAATATATTAACAATTTGTATGAGCATAACGATAAGGGATTCCATCAATAGGGAAAATCAATACCTTAGTCTTTCTCCATATTATTTACCCAATATTCAATTCTTTCTTTTCAGTCTTTTAATTATTGGAAAGTAGTTGTTCAAAAAATACACAAAAATATATTCAAAATTTGGGAACTTGATTCGGAAGTTTTCTTGGGTTGTGAAAGTTGCAATTGGTAGGTTAATTTCATGTGGGGTCGATCTTGGACTTATTAGACCAGGTTATATTGACTGCGACCGTTGCTTGGACGTGAATCAATTTTGGCGTAGTTGCCGGGGAATTAACGGAATTATCAATGCCATTGACAGAACTTCAAGATTCTTGTGTAGTCAGGTTCTTTCTACACTTTACATTGAATATTTTGACGGTTGTTGATTTGGGTACTCAGGTGCATGCCTAGAAAATCTGCAAGGACTGGAGAACTAATTGAAGGACTCTCAAACCCCGAGCATTCTTTCCGGGCACGTAACAAAGCTATTAAACAAATTCAGCAATCTCAACAACCAATCAAACTAGACTTCGACATGGGTGACGTAAACGAACCAAACCAGCAAGCCGGGTTAAATATGCAAGAGGCGCAGGAGGCACAGGAAGGTGCACTGTTTGATTGGGCACAACCCACAGCGGATAATTTGGCAACTGCCATCGTTGTGCCAGCAATCCAAGATGAGTCTTTCCATATTACTAACAACATGCTACACTTGTTGCAAAACAAGGGATTATTCTCTGAGTCTTTGGTTGAAGATCCACAACAGCACCTGAAGAACTTTCTCTCAATATGCAAGACACAGAGGCAACTGAATGTGACTCCGGAAGCCATCTGACTATTGCTCTTTCCGTTCTCAGTTACAGGGGCTGCACAGATATGGCTAAACTCAATCCCTATAAACTCTATTGCAATTTGGGTTGAGTTAGTCAAGCAATTCCACAACAAGTTTCATCCACCTAATGAGACAGCTCAACAAATTGATGATATTGTGAGCTTCAAGCAGAAACCAATGGAGACATTACATGAAACTTGGGGCAGATTCAAGGGTATGCTTGTTATGTGTCCTAACCATGGGATTCCCGAGCAGATGTTGGGTCAACGGTTCTACATGGGGCTTTCATATAGTATGAAGAATATTGTAGATGCTTCAGCAGGTGGGGCTTTTCTGAGCAAGACTTGGAGAGAGGGCCAAAATTTGCTAGACAAGATGGCTCAAAATTCCGGGTGGACGTCCAGGAATGCTCCTATCACTCCAGTGGTACACTCTGTACCTCTAAATCCATCCAGAACTATGGAGGAGAACATGGCGACCTTATTGACACAAATGAGAATCCTGACGAAGAAGGTGGAAGAATTTGGGGTCAAGCAGCAGGTTCACATTGTAGATACTACCAATGTTGGTTTATGCACATCTTGCATTAGCCAACCCATAGGTAATCCATGGGCTGTAGACCAAGAACATCATCATCAGCATGAAGACATGAATTATGTGGCTAATTATGGAGGGCAGCTACAGGGTAACCAGATTTGGGGTCAGCAAGCTCCACAGCAGTACAAGTCTCCTCAGCCACAGTATAATGCAGTAGATATGAGGCCACCAAACAACATGGCTCCATATCCTAGACCTCAGAATTTCAACAATCAGCAGTAGGGGTATCATCCACCTCCACCATAGCATGGGGGTAGACATGACGATGGGTTCGCAAGGTTGGAAGCTATGATGCAGCAGGTAATTGGGTCATATGCCAAAACCAATGAGAGGATAGATGCACATGATGCAGCCATCAAGAATATTGAAGTACAAGTGGGCCAGATAGCTATGTCTCTCAACAATCGTCCTCAAGGGACATTGCCTGCAAATACACAAACAAACCCAAAAGACCAAGTCCCAAAGCAGATGATGGCAGTGACTCTGAGAAGTGGTAGAGATCTTGAGGCTGAGAAAGGAAGTGAGAAAATCGACACACAGGATAAGACACTCACTCCATTGCCCATTGAACTGGATGAGTCCACCGGGTTGACAGAAAGTACAGTCCAGCCAGTTGCTAAAAATAAAGAGGCGCAGCAGGGAACGGAGAAAGTAGGTGAACAGGTAGAGCAGCAGGTCGAAGAAAAAGTGATAGAGAAAGAAAAGTCCCAAGTTATTGGGAAGAAGAGGCCTCCACCACCATTCCCCCAAAGTTTGGCCAAGCACCAGAAAGAAAATCAATACAAAAAGTTCTTTGATATGATCAAGCAAATCCAGGTAAACATTCCCTTAATTGAAGCTTTAAAATAAATGCCTGGGTATGCTAAGATGATGAAAGACTTGATGTCGCGGAAATTTGATTTCCAAGACTTGGCCACCGTGACCCTTACCCAGACTTGTAGTGCAGTGGTCTCCAGACCCATTACTGAGAAGCTATCTGATCTAGGTAGCTTCACCATTCCATGCACTATAGGAAATGATGCCTTTTCAAAGGCATTGTGTGATTTGGGGGCGAGCATTAATCTTATGCCATTGGTTATTTATAAGAGGCTAGGCATTGGGAGAGCCAGGCCTACCTCTATGTTATTACAGCTTGCTGACAGGACGGTTAAGTGTCCATTTGGTATTTTAGATGATGTGCTTATCCAGGTAGGGAAGTTCGTATTTCCTGCCGATTTTGTGATTCTTGATTGCAAGGTGGACGAAGAAATTCCTATAATCTTAGGAAGACCATTCCTAGCCACCGGGAGAGCTCTAACTGATTGTGAGACGGGGGAACTCAAGATGAGGTTGAATGATGAGGAGATCATATTCAATGTGCAAAAATCCATGAAGCGCCCTAGTGAATTCGTGAATTGCTCTCTTATTGATGCGATTGATGTGATAGTGGAGACCGACGATGCAAAGTTGACTATTGAAGATCCACTTCAGGCATGCCTAATGAACTTAGAAGAGGTAAATGGTGAAAGTCTAGCAGAATGGGTACTATCTCTGGAAGGCAAGGGGTTTTGGGAGAGAGAGCTTGAATTCCAGCCTCTATATTTAGAGAAAAGAGAGACCCCTCCTACAAAGCCATCCATAGAAGAGCCACCAAAGCTTGAGCTTAAACCACTACCATCTCATCTCAGGTATGAATTTCTAGGTCCTAACTCCACTTTACCTGTTATTACTTCATCCGGTTTGCTAGATGTGCAGGCTCAAAAGCTATTACAGGTACTCAAGGAATGTAAAGCTGCCAATGGTTGGACCATGGCAGACATAAAGGGGATCAGCCTTGCATACTGCATGCACAAGATTTGTTGCGACCAAAACACTCACGCAAGTGTACGCGATCGACAAGTAATATAGTAGTAAGTAAAGTATCATTCCCACGAGGAATTGCGATTAACTTATTGACTGATTTAGACTAAATTAATTATCAATTCTAGCTAGACTATCACAAGATATATATAAAACTTATTAATAAGAGAACAATAATTCAAGGCAAAATTACTGCACCAATTAAAATTTATGTTTACAACAATTTGGATAAATATATCCAGGGTCATGAACTTGCTAGTAATCATGCTATTTTTCTACTTAGAATCGATTTATTTAATTATCTGGATTATTGATCATAAGGTTAATAATATTCATAAGAATCTTTCGAGTTCTTATGAATCTATCCAAGTTAAATCAATATCTATATTTCTATGATATTAATCTTAACAAGAATGCATTTCAAACTCTTATTATTTAACCAAACAAGGCAATTAAGTATATATCTATCTTAATTGCAAATCCTTCACTCGATGCCCGAGATTCAAATCTTGTTCTATTTGATTTTATATGCAACCAAGAATATCCTTTGTCAAGTTTAATTCAAAGTTCGTAGATAATATTTCACTGTTAGCTACGCAGTAAAATAATTAAGATTAAAATCAAATAAACAACCCATATCAATAACTTCAATAAAATCAATCCAAGCTTCAAATAACAAAATCACTAACATCCATGACCTTAGAATACTAGAGAATTTAGCTACTCATGTTCATACTACAATCAATAATATTGATGTCTAAAATACTACAAAGAAAAATACAAGATGAAGGTTTAGATGAACTCTTTAATTTGTTGCTCTTTAAATCTTGATCTCAACTCCTTCCTTTGCTTCAAGAACACTCTTAATGAGTTTTCTCTCAAAATCTTCTCTCTAAGATGAATAGTAACTTTTCACTCTACTCTAATAATGCTAAAAATATGATCTTCTCCATGATATAAGATTGCATTAATTAACTTTGAGTGGAATTGTGTGTCTCTTCATTTTCAACCTTAGAAAAATTATTTTAACCGGACCACTCTGCGCGAAGTGGTGCGCGAAGTGGGCACGTCGCGCATCTGTAGCCCAAAACCTTGTTCATCTTCGCGAAATGGTGCGCGAAGTGACCACTTCTCGCACCTGGGAGAATTTCTCATTCAAGCTTGTTTCTTGATCGTAAAGACTCAAGTCCGAAGGGTTATTGTTTTGCTCCAAAATTGTGCCATAACATTTCCAATGGTAGATATAAGCTCCATTTTCTGCACATTGTACAAATCACAAATTAATAGCTTATATCTTATCAAATTCATAAATTATGTTATTGGATCATAATTAAATGGACGCATAAATAATGGCTAAACTACTTAGTTTTCGCCTATTATCAACACCCCACACTTAATTCATTGCTAGTCCTCGAGCAATCACACTATACTTATAAAAGAGTCATCAACTCAACCATTTTACATTAATGCTTTACACTTAGAACAAGAATCATATCTCACACCTAGTAATATAAAATTCTAGTTTCTGGACAAACTTTTAAGTGCAACACAATATTCACACTTCTTTGAAGTACTCTATACAAAGATCAAGACTTGTTTATCTGTCACGAATCATATGCCCTCACAATTTTATCAACACTACATATATCAATATGTACAAGAGAGTTCCCTAATTATTTACAACAAGAAAGTTTCACTCACACTCACAGAAGAAGTCACAGGCATGCAAATGGTACCATAAGCTTGCCCTTAATGTAAATCTCTACTAATGCAGGCTTGTTCGATCAAAAATCAATTAGGACTTTTTCTTCTGGTTGTAATGTGGGTTAAAGGGCTGGTAGGATTTATTTTGGGATTAGTGACTAGCACTCCTAAGCACTTTAACACATTACTCAATCATTTTTAGCGCAAATTCTTCAATCTTAATAACAATTTCATCAATCAATCAATTCACTCCTAGTAGTGTTCCATCTTTCTTTTATGCACTGCTCTAATTCACACTCCACTAGCATTAACAAAACAATATACACAAATTTATACAGTTTTTTTTTTAAATAAATAAAAACAACTTCAAAATAAAAAATTTAATAACAAAGACAACCAAATTTAATTAATCTACTATCCATCAACTTCAAAACAAGCAAAACTTCAAAACAAACAAAACATCAACACAAAGAAAATTCTAATATCCGAAACTATCCAAATATGCTAAACACACCCCACACTTAAGAATAGGCATGTCCCCATGACTACAACCTTTAAACACAGAGATAAAAATACTTCCCCGACGATCTATTCTTGATCTGACACTGTGTCGGGGTTGACATTACAAGCTCGCCCCAATGCTCGCAGCCATTCCATAAATTTCTTTTCCGACTTGACTTGTCGGTCTGCTATTTACTCCACACGGGTGCTTAGCGTGTTTACTGTTTGTCTCAATTCACCTATCTCTTGCTCCCATGTGTTGTGGCTCGGCATGCCAGCAATTCTTGAAGATGATGCTGCTCTTGGCAGTGCAACTGCTGGTGCATTGGGAGGTTGGGCTTGCTCTCCTCTGTCTGTGTCCATTGGTTGATTACCTCCATCATTCTCTTCATCTGGAGAGTTATCTTCTTCAGCTCCACCTCTCTTGGGTTTGATATTCAATGCCTTCCTTACAGTTATATCCTCATCAGGATTCTCTGGTACCTGTGCTTGCCTGCAAAGTAAAGTGACTAGTGATGGGAAGAAAAAGCCATACTTACGAATTGGGCTTCTAATAAACATTTCTTCATGAATGATCTTTGCCACATCAAAAGCCAAATTCTCTACAAAACACCATATCAGTGCAGCTCTGGGACCATTAACTTCAGTTGTATTCTTAGAAGGAATTAGCTTGCTATTGATCACATAAAGCCAGGTTTTTGCTTCTTGAGTTAGAGATGATGAATGAATTTTTTCACCACTCTCTAACCATTCTATATCAACTCCCGGGATGCAAATCTTTGAAAAGAATCTTTCCCATTTTGCATTATCTGGACACTTTCCATACTCATAGAAATCTTGATTCTCTGGCACAACATCAGGTAAATTGTAACTTGCTCTAATTACCTCAATTGAGGCATTGACATGTCTTCTGCGCACAGTCACAATGTTATTTTGATGTTCAGGTACACTCGCGTAGAATTCGTGAACTACTATTTCATTTGCAGTCACCGGTTCATTGATAAAGACTTGAAGCCCCCGTTCAATCAACTTTTGGTACATGTTAGGGCAAATCTCTTGAAGATTTTTAGCATCAATGCCCCTTTCTGGAATTGGTTTCTTTGTCCTTTTGTTGTTGCACCGGGTTTGAGCTTCGGGCGAAGTAAACCTTCTTGAATCATAACTGGTTGCAGGATTGGCTCGTGATCGGCTGGAAGATGCTCCTGAAGTTAATCGTCTTTTTGGTGCCATAATTCCTACAAAAGAATGACATATTAATCTAAGATGAATAGATAATGTGCTTTAATGTGGTTACTCAGAATTCACACGCAAAATTGAGTACAATTGCTCTATCAAACTTTTTTGAGGACTTTCCTCAAACACATTGTGGGCAAGCCTAATTCATCCTTATTGTTAATGCTTTGGTTAGGGATTTCCCAACCAAAATTCAGCTATAACCAATTCATGTCCTACCCATCCCATTTATACACAAATTTAACCCCAAAAGTATACCAAACTATGCTAAATTCTATTAACATTGCTCAAATATTCTAAGTTTGAACAAGAACTTCTAATTTATCATAAACAACATAAATACTACAAAAACATTATACAACCTATAGTTTCTAACATATATATCAACTATCTTGACAAATTAAAGTCATGAGCAATAAAAAACGAAATTTAAAAAAATTAAAGAGTTTAAAAATCTTGGGTTCTTACCTTGATGGGATTAGGATGAAATTTGACAAAGGATGAAGAGCTTTTACTAGTTGTTGAAGAGTTTTAGAGCAATTAGGAAGAAGAATTATGGTATTTGAGGTTAGGGTTTGGAGAAGAGAGGAGGTTATAGGGTATGCTGAGAGGAAAATTGGAAGAGGATTGAATAAGATCGGATAAAACAAAAAATAAACTAAGTATATACATACCCCGTCTCAGGTGCGCGAAGTGCTGCGCGAAGTGGTCACTTCGCGCACGACTTCGCGCACAACCTTTGAGCATTCTGCTTATGGTTAGCGAAGTGTGCGCGAAGTGGTCACTTCGCGCACGACTTCGCGCACAACCTCTGAGCATTCTACTTAAGGTTTGCGAAGTGTGCGCGAAGTGATGACTTCGCGCAGGGACTTCGCGCAACTGGGTGGACGAAAATTTTTTTTATTTTTTTTTATTTAACAAACAAACAATGAAGTAATACCTTAGCACCCCTTCTTGTTGTCCTACAATTATCAACACAACATTAACACCCAAACAAAATAAAAACGAAGAAAATAACACACTAAAAAATCTTTTTTACAAATATCGCTATTATTGGGTTGCCTCCCAATAAGCGCCTGATTTACTATCGCGGCACGACTCCACAATTCATCAAACATCATTGAATTCAATCGAGGTCTTGTGACGATTAACGCCACCACCCCAATAATGTTTCACTCTTTGTCCATTCACCAGAAAAGTTTCACTTGAGTTTTGGTCCCTTAATTCTATTGCTCCATATGGACTCACACTTACCACCACAAAGGTCCTGACCAACGGGATTTGAGCTTTCCCGGAAAGAGTTTCAACCTAGAATTGAATAACAGAACTTGTTGCCCCGGCTCAAACTCACGATGTTGAATATGCTTATCATGCCATCTCTTGGTCCTTTCTTTATACAACTTGGCATTTTCATAAGCATTCAATCTAAACTCATCGAGTTCGTTGAGTTGTAGCAGCCTTTTTTCACCAACTAAATCCATATCCACATTTAACTTTTTGATTGCCCAATAAGCTTTGTGTTCAAGTTCAACAGGCAAATGACATGCCTTTCCATAAACTAACCTGTATGGAGAAGTACCTATTGGAGTCTTGTATGCGGTTCGGTAAGCCCACAAAGCATCTTCTAATTTAACAGACCAATCTTTCCTGTTTGCATTAACTGTTTTCTCCAAAATCTGTTTTATCTCTCGATTAGATACTTCAACTTGACCACTCGTTTGAGGGTGGTAAGCAGTACCCACTTTGTGTTTTATCCCATATTTTGATAATACATTTTTAAACAGTTTGTTGCAAAAGTGTGTTCCTCCGTCACTTATCAACACCCTCGGAGTTCCAAATCGTGTGAAAATGTGTTTATTAACAAAACTTACCACAACTTTTGCATCATTCGTAGGAAGAGCAATGGCTTTAACCCATTTGGACACATAGTCTACTGCAACTAGAATATATCTATGACCATTAGAACCTGGAAATGGTCCCATGAAGTCAATTCCCCATACATCAAACAATTCAACCACCAAAATATTCTGCAAAGGCATCTCATTTCTCTTTGTGATTGTACCTGTTCTTTGACACCTGTCACAAGTTTTAACAAACGCATGAGCATCTTTAAATAAGGATGGCCGGTAAAAACCTGATTGGAGAACCTTTTGTGATGTTCTATCTCCACCATGATGACCTCCATATGAAGAAGAATGACAGTCATGCAAGATTTCATTCATTTCTTCTTCAGGTACACCCCTTCTTACCAATTGGTCAGCACATTGTTTGTAGAGAAAGGGCTCGTCCCACATATATGATTTCACATCATGGAAGAATTTTCTCCTTTGATCCGCTGTGATTTCTAATGGCGTCACTCCACTTGCAATATAATTTACAAAGTCAACATACCAGGGAGTTTCATTAGATGTGATGGCTAACAGATGTTCATCTGGGAACGTTTCTTTTATTGAGTCTCCTTCAATCACATGACTTATGATTCCAATCTGGACAAATGATCTGCCACTTGATTCTCAGTACCTTTTCTATCACGTATCTCCAGGTCAAATTCCTGCAAAAGAAGAACCCATCGGATTAGTCTTGGCTTTGCATCTTTCTTTACAAATAAATACTTGATAGCCTAGTGGTCAGTATAGACTATGACTTTAGTTCCTACTAGGTAGGATCTAAACTTGTCAAATGCCCATACTACTGCAAGTAATTCTTTCTCTGTGACAGTGTAATTCATTTGAGCGGGATTTAGAGTTCTGCTCGCATAATGAATGGAGTAAAAAAATTTCTCCTTCCTCTGTCCTAACACAGCACCAATGGCTATGTCACTTGCATCACACATTAATTCAAAAGGCAATTCCCAATCTGGAGCAACAATGATTGGTGTAGTGACCAATCTTCTTTTAAGATCTTCAAATGTCTTCAGACATGCATCATCAAACTTGAATGGTGTATCTTTCTCAAGGAGCCTACAAAGAGGAGATGAAATTTTTGAAAAATCTTTAATGAATCTTCGATAAAATCCTGCATGGCCTAGAAAATTGCGTATGCCCTTAACAGATATGGGTGGGGGCAATTTTTCAATTGCTTCCACTTTTGCCTTGTCTACTTGCAATCCGTTCTTGGGCACTTTGTGTCCTAGGACAATACCTTCTCTTACCATGAAATGGCATTTTTCCCAGGTTCAGGACCAAGTTGGTCTCTTCACATCTGGCTAGCACTTTATCGAGGTTAGTTAAACATTTATCAAAAGAGCATCCGAAAATAGAGAAATCATCCATAAATACTTCTACAAATCTCTCGACCATATCAGTGTAAATGGCCATCATACACCTTAGAAATGTCGCAGGTGCATTGCAAAGACCAAAGGGCATTCTTTTGAACGCATACGTGCCATAAGGACACGTAAAAGTGGTCTTCTCTTGATCCTATGGGGCTATAGTAATTTGATTATACCCAGAGTAACCATCCAGGAAGCAGTAATACTCTTGGCCGGCCAATCGATCAAGCATTTGATCCATGAAAGGGAGAGGAAAGTGGTCCTTCCTGGTGGCATTACTCAGTTTTCTGTAATCAATACAAATTCTCCACCCTGTGACAGTTCTTGTTGGTATTAAATCATTATTATCATTAACTATCACAGTTATACCTCCCTTCTTAGGAACACACTGAACTGGACTCACCCACTTACTGTCAGAGATAGGAAATACAATACCTGCATCAAGCCATTTGATCACCTCTTTCCTTACCACTTCTTTCATGTTAGGATTGAGGCGACATTGGTGTTCTATACTTGGTTTGTATCCTTCCTCCATTAGGATTTTATGCATGCAAAATGCAGGACTAATACCTTTTATGTCTGACATTGTCCACCCAATGGCTCTCTTGTGCTCTCTCAATACTCTCGGCAATTTTTCCTCCTGTAATTCAGATATATAGGAAGAAATGATAACAGGCAATATATCAGAACTACCCAAATAAGCGTAATGCAAGTGAGATGGTAGTGGTTTAAGCTCCAATTTCGAGGCTTCCTCAATTGATGGCTTTGGAGGAGGTCCATGTGGCCTGTTCAACGGTTCAAAAGGATATGTTCCTTGCAAGTATGCACAAGATGTATCAAGGATGTACATCATCTCTTCAACCTCTTCATCAGTTGCCAAATTATCAAATATTGTAAGTGCTTTCTCTAATGAATCATTGAGATACACATTTGAATCACGATTTTGTTCATCATTCTCAATCACTGATATCATATAAAGTTCCTCATATTGACAAGGAAGTTGAATTTCTTTGTATACGTTAAACATCGCTTCCTCATCATCAACCCTTAGAATCATCTTCCCTTCTTTCACTTTAATGATTGCATCAGCAGTAGCTAGCAGAGGTCGCCCTAGAATGATTGGCACCAATTCATCTGCTTCATAATCAAGAATGATGAAATCAGCTGGAAAGATGAATTTTCCAATTTGCAGCAATACATCTTCTATCACCCCTTCAGGGTGTGCTATGGACCTTTCTGCTAACTGCAATATCACAGTGGTTGGTCTAGGAGCTCCAAGACCCAATTGTTTGAAAAATGACAAGGGCATTAAATTTTTGCTCACCCCCAAATCACAAAGAGCCCGGCCTACATCGATATCACCAATGTCACACCTCCTTTTGGCGCGCCCCCTACCTCGGAGGGTAGATGCGCGAGGGAGTTTTTCTAATTTAAGTGACAATATTCGAAATGGGATTATTTCTATTTATTTTAGAGTCGCCACTTGGAATTAATTAAGGTGTCCCAAGTCACCGATTTATTTAAATCCCGAGTAGAGGAACTTTACGACTTTCCAAATGAAGTCTGCGAACCAGAAATTCTAAGTAAGGAATTCCGTTGACCCGAGGGAAGGTGCTAGGCACCCCCAGATCCCGTGGTTCTAGCACGGTCACTTCAATTATTATAAATGGCTAAAAATTCCTGATTTATACATGCTTATAAATTATATGCTCTGATTAAACTTTAAACCGCTCTATTAATTTGAAACCATATCAAAAGAAAGTCTAATTACAATATAGACTCGGACTTTGACAGATAGATAAATAATAATAAAAAAAAGGTATCCGGATTACTTATTTGAAACTATGCCAATTTAAAACCATTGTAAAACTAAACCAAAAAAAAATCAATTTATTTAAAAGCGTATCCCTTAAAATTATTTCCAATTAAAGAATCGTACCAAATGATGTGTTATTTCCTAGCTTTTGACTTATGGCCGGAGATTGAATGAAAAGATTTAAACTAACGGAAAATTGATCAAAATGTGCGAAATAGAAATAATTCACCTTGATCCAATTATTAAAAGTAAGATTGTTTACTATCCTTAATCCGATAAATTCAAAGACTGCTCAAATAAAGGGAAAGCCTAAGAATGTATGCTATGGTAATATAATGTTTTCATTTTTACCTTAAACCAATTGGTCGAGAATCCAAAAATGATTATTTTCAGTATTATAGCAAGTTAAGTTCCCTGAACACGTTTGAATCACTAACTTACAATTATAAATTGAAAATAGATTTTAGTTTGGACACTAATTAACCTGATTGTTTCATTAATGCTAACATAGGTAAGCTAAATCACCCTTCATTCCAAATCTGCATATACTCCAACGAAACAACCATTGATGACTTACTAAAAAAATAGTTCTATACGAATCTATGCGAATGAAAACTAAACTTAAAACCAGGAATATCATAGATGCTGAATATTAGATCACATAAGCTATATATCTGCATTGTTTCAAGTTTAACTTTAGCTAACTAAATATTAATCATCATGAAGCTACAACATGGTTGATTACAAAGTAAAGTAAACCAAATAGTCTAAATAGGGTTCCAATTAACAGTTCGTAATGTTATTCGAATCAAACAAGTTGCATACATATCTCTATTTATCAACTTAAACAAAACTGCCCCTATACATATCCAGATTAACATATAATTGCAATCTGAAAGTCGACTCATTCCGATCTTAATTGTGATTACATCAACTGCTAATTCGAGTGTGTACCTGAATTGAAAAGTGAGAAGAAGGAGAGGTAAGTCAGTGGCAGCAGATAGCAACTAACTAATAGTAGCACCAAAATCAGCAGCAATTTGGAGTTCCAAAACAGCAGAAAATCGACAATCAAACGAAACACCGAGGACACTCGGTGAAGTAGTGAACAACAAACCCCAAAATCAATATGAGAGTAGTAACAACAATCACTAGCAGAATGCACAGTGAATCAGAAACCAAGAAAGAGTCAATGAAGCAAATATGGTTCTTTTTTAAACACTGGAATCAAAAATCCCTCTGTATCAAATATCTCTCTGTGTTTCTGTTTCTTCCGGCAAGTATATTCTTCCTTTGTGTATGTGTTCTGTGTTTTCCAGATTTTTCAAAATCTTAAGCTCTCTCTATGAGTGTATGCGTATGTTTAGTGTTCTGCCAGTGTCCTCCTTTTATAGATAAAGAACAAAGACCCTTTAATCATTCCTCCCATCTGTTTTCCAGATCTCTTTAGCCTATTTTAACACTCAAAACTTATTATAAACAAATGTATTTGCCTGTTATTCTTTGATTCCACTTATGTTTGTCTAAGTATGGGTTTTAACAATTAAACAAGTCTTAAAGGCAAGAGATCACTGGAATATACTGCTGTCCAGCAGTTTCAACAACTCATTCCATGTCTGTGATGACCCGGCCCGTTGTCATGGGAATTACCACCCCGTTATGTTGTAATTACATGTTTTATACTTTTATATCAGTGTTAGAGTCTATCGGGTGAGTTAGGAGTGATTTGGATTGAAAATGAGGCATATAGCCTTTTTGAAGGAAACTTGAATAAGGAAAGTCAACCCGAAGTTGACTATTTGGTTAGAGGGCTCGGAATTGAATTCTGATGATTCGGTTAGTTCCGAGAGGTGATTTGTGACTTAGGGGAGCAATCGGAATGGAATTTGGAGGCCCGGTGTAGAAATAGGCTTGAATTGGCTAAGATTGAATTTTGGCGAAATCCGAACGGTAGGTGAGATTTCTATCCGGGAGTCGAAATGGAATTCCGATAGTTGCAGTAGCTTTGTTATGTGATTTTGGATGTGCCTGAAAAATTTCAGGTCATTCGGGCATCGTTTGATCGGGTTTTTGATCGAATGTGTAATTCGGAAAGTTTTAAGAAATTTAGGCTTGAATCCGTGGGTAATTGGTGATTTTGATGTTTAGGATGGTGTTTTTATGATTGGAACAAGTTCGAATAAGGAATTAGGATGTGTTGGTGTGTTTGGATGAGGTCCCGGGGGCCTCGGGGTGTTTTCGGATGGCTAAACGGGAGAAAATGTGGAAAATTACAGGGAAGTGTTCTGGTTCTGTTGTTTTCGCTCTTGCGGAAATGGGGGCGCAGGAGCGAGTCCGCAGAAGCGGACGAGGAGGCGCAAGAGCACTTGTCTTCACAGAAGTGGAATAATGTCCGCTGAGGCGGCGTCGCAGGAGCGAAGAGTAGACCGCAGAAGCGGTCAAGAGGCGAAATGGAGAGTCCGCAGAAGCGGGTGATTGATTGCATAGGCGAGTTCGCGGGAGCGGATTCTTGGTCGCAAAAGCGGAACATTCCGCAGGAGCAGAAGAATTTCCGCAGGAGTGGTCCGTGTATCGCATAAGCGAAAATCACAGTGAGTTAAGTGTAACAGAAGTTAGAAAATTTCAGAAACATTTCACACATTTGGGTCTCGGCTTAAGGAGGCGATTTGGGCGCTTTTGAAGAGAAA
This sequence comes from Nicotiana noctiflora, assembly GCA_032618575.1. Classification (NCBI taxonomy): domain Eukaryota; kingdom Viridiplantae; phylum Streptophyta; class Magnoliopsida; order Solanales; family Solanaceae; genus Nicotiana; species Nicotiana noctiflora. Next base: position 258,467 of record JASVEL010013773.1, on the reverse strand, counting down.
CTCAAGGGAAATCATCAGATTCTACGCGTACGGAGCATGACTCTCGTGGAAAGGGCATTGCGGAGAAGTTGTCGCGCTGTATTAAGGTGAGTAATAGATGTGGGTGATGACCAGCGGGTTCGAAACCCCGGTATACCACTTTGTGACGCTGTATAGCAGCGAGACACGTACTCTCTTGTGAGTGCGGGGTCGATTGTGATTGGGGACTATGGCTTAGTCCGACTTGTTCGCACTGTGTTATGACATTGGCTATTCTTGAGCCATTGAACCTCCTTTTCGGATGGTTGCATACTATATATTGTGATATTGGCCACACTTGAGCCGAGGAACCCCCTTCTTGGGCGGTTGAGTATACTTGTGGGCCGTGAGCCGGTTATTGGATCCCGCGAGGATCGTTATCATTGTCTTATCATATTGACATGTTAGTTACTACCAGTCCGTAGCTATTTCTGTTATCATGCTATTTCCAATCTCTGGAACTTGGTGTTACTGTTTTCCAACTGAAAAACGATAAAAGATGTTTTCAAAGTACTTTTGGGCCTGTGAGGCTGTATTTGCATATTAGCTGACTGGTAGTAGATCGGGCTGCGCGCCGCAGCGGTATATATTTCGGATCGGGCTGCGCGCTGTAGCAGGTGTGATATTGATATTGTGCTTGGGCTGTAGGAGCCCCTCCGGAGTCTGAACCCCCACAGTGAGCACGGGTACCCAAATTAGATCGGGCTACGCGCCGTAGCGGTCATATCATGCATTGCATTGCATTTAGCTACATCTGCTAGCTGTTATACTGTTTTGCTGGTACTTGTTGGTACAGGTACAGTCGATATTGATTCTGTGACATGGTATTTGATTACAACTTTACATAGTGCTTTATTGCGGATTTCTTATCTGCGCTGTCTTACCCTTGTTTATTACCACTGAGTCTGGCAGTACTCATTTTACTCCCTGCACCTTGTGTGCAGATCTAGGTACCTCTCAGCAGTGATCCGGTAGTTGTTCGAGGCGACATATGTAGGATATTCGAGGTAGCTGCAGAGTCCGCATGACCCGATATTTCTTCTTACTGTCTTTTGATTCCGTATTGACTTTTCTTTCCGCACTTGGTATCTTGTAAACCTTTATACACTTATGTTCAGTGGAGGCCCATGACTCTTGACCCTGCGGTCTATGGGAGTTGGTATATTATGGGACTTGGTTCCCCGTTTTCGTTATATGTATCGCTATTGCTTCGTGATTTGATATGCTTAAATGGGCTAAAGAGAGCTTCGAGCTCCGTTATTGTTATTGATTGGTCAGGCTGGCTTAGCAATGTGTTGGGCGCCATCACGACCAGATTTGGGGTCGTGACAAGTTGGTATCAGAGCCTAGGTTTACTAGGCCTCATGAGTCTTGAGCCGGTTAGTAGAGTCTTGTGGATCGGTACGGGGACGCCCGTACTTATCCTCGGGAGGCTGCGAACCTTTAGGAAACACTTCACTTTTCTTGAACTCTGTCGTGCGATCTTGTTGTTCTGAGAACTGAATTTCTATATTCTATTCTCTCGCAGATGGCGAGAACGCGAGCATCAGGACGAGATGGACGACCTCCATTGCCACTTGTTAGAGATCGTGGGCGCGGTCGTGCTAGAGGCAGAGGTAGGGCGGCTGAGGCAGTGCCAGCTGACCCGCCCGTTGTACCAGTTCAGGAGCAGCCCCCAGTGGTTGATGCTCCAGCAGCCCCAGTTCAGGGCCAGACTGTATCTATTGCTATTCCTGGTCTTCAGGAGACAATTGCTCAGATATTATTAATGTGTTCCGGTTTGGCTCAGGTAGTTTCAGCTACTGCCACTGCAGCGACGTCTCAGATAGTGGGTTGTCAGTAGACCCCTGCAGCTCGCACACCTGACCCGGTTGTTCAGGGACTTCAGACGCCAGAGGCGGTCCCCGCTCAGGTGGTTGCACCGCTCAGGTGGTTGCACCGGTTGAGGGCGAGGATGCCCAGGGTTTCTTGGACAAGTGTCAGAGGATGTTGCGAATGGGTGGTATTCTTGAGTCCAACGGAGTTTCATTTACTACCTTTCAGTTCACTGGTCTCGCATTTGATTGGTGGGAAGAGTTTGAGAGGCATAGGCCTGCAGGAGCAGCACCTCTCATATGGCAGCAGTTCTCTACTCTCTTTCTAGAGAAATATGTACCTCAGTCTCGTCGTGAGGAGCTACGTCGGCAGTTCGAGTGGTTGGTTCAGGGCGACATGTCGCTGACCCAGTATGAGCTTAGATTCACACAGTTGGCTAGGCATGCCACATAGATGATCCCTAATGATATGGAGAGGATCATGAGGTTCATTGATGGCCTCAACTACTCTATCCTCATTCTTATGACCAGAGAGCGAGTTCTGTCATCATCTTTTGAACAAGTTGTTAATATGGCACACTCCATTGAGGCGGATCATCGCCGAGAGAGGGAGAAGCGGGAGGCCAAGAGGCCTCATGGTTCTGGCAGTTCCAGTGGTGCTCCATCTAGAGGGCATTCTCAGCAGAGCAGAGGTCGCTCATCTAGACCTTCTCATTCAGGCCGCCCAGAGCAGAGCGGAGGTTCTTATGGCCGTGGTCGACAGGGGTTTCAGTAGGGTCAGTCATCACTTAGTGCCCTTCCAGCTCAGAGTGCAGCACCTACTTCTTCAGCCCAGGGTTCTTCTGCGGCGAGGGGTTCCCTTCAGTCCCCTTCTCCAGCACCAGGTGCATGTTATGAGTGTGGTGAGTTTGGCCACATGAGGAGACATAGCCCTCGACTCCGTAGGGACAAGACTCAGCAGAGGGACCAGCCCTCCTCTTCAGCACCATCTCAGTCTAGTAGAGGTAGAGGTCAGTCTTCTCGTGGTCGCCCCAGGGGCGAGGAGAGATCCGGTGGAGGCCAGGCACGGTTCTATGCACTTCCTGACAGGCGTGATGCAGTTGCCTCCGATGCTGGTGATTACAGGTATCATTTTTGTCTGTCACAGAGATGCCTCTGTTCTATTTGACCCAGGGTCCACATATTCTTATGTGTCCTATTACTTTGCACATCACTTGGGTGCGACTCGTAGTATTCTTGATTTACCTGTTCATGTATCCACCCCCGTGGGTGATACGATTGTTGTTGATCATGTCTATAGATCCTGTGTTGTTTCTATTGGGGGTCTGGAGACCCAGGCGGATTTGTTATTGTTAAGGATGGTGGACTTTGATGTGATATTGGGTATGGACTGGTTGTCTCCATACCATGCTATATTGGACTGTCATGCTAAGACAGTTACGTTGGCTATTCCTGGTATTTCTCAGATTGAGTGGCGGGGTTCGACCGATTTCGTCCCTAGTCGTGTCATTTCGTTCTTAAAAGCTCAGAAGATGGTTGAAAAAGGGTGTTTATCGTACTTGGCTTTTTTGAGAGATGTGGGAGTTGAGTCTTCTAGCATTGATTATGTACCTGTTGTGAGGGATTTTCCATATGTATTCCCCTTAGACCTGTCGGGCATGCCACCGGACAGGGATATTGATTTTGGCATTGACTTGGTGCCGGGCACTCAGCCCATATCCGTTCCTCCTTACCGGATGGCACCAGCTGAGATGAAAGAACTAAAAGAGCAGCTTCAAGAGCTTCTAGATAAGGGTTTCATCCGCCCTAGTGTGTCCCCGTGGGGTGCGCCGGTGTTATTTGTTAAAAAGAAAGATGGTTCCATGCGAATGTGTATTGATTATAGACAATTGAACAAAGTGACAGTGAAGAACAAGTACCCTCTACCGCGCATTGATGATTTGTTTGATCAGTTACTAGGTGCGAGGGTGTTTTCTAAGATTGATCTTCGTTTAGGCTATCATCAGCTGAAGATCAGGGACTCTGATATTATGAAGACTGCATTCAGGACCCGATATGGTCATTATGAGTTTCTTGTGATGTCGTTTGGGCTGACCAACGCCCCAACAACATATATGCATCTGATGAACAGTGTGTTCAGACCCTATTTGGATTCATTTGTGATTTTGTTCATTGATACATTCTAGTCTACTCCCGTAGTCAGGAGGTGCATGCTCAGCATTTGAGTATTGTGTTGTAGAGATTGAGGGAGGAGAAGCTATATGCTAAATTCTCCAAGTGCGAGTTTTTGCTTGAGTCCGTAGCATTTTTGGGACATGTGGTGTCTCGTGATGGTATTCAGGTTGATCCGAAGAAGATAGAGGCGGTGCAGAGTTGGCCTAGACCGTCCTCAGCTATAGAGATTAGGAGCTTTCTTGGCTTGGCGGGATATTATCGCCGGTTTGTTCAGGGATTTTCATCCATTGCTTCTTCATTGACTAAATTGACTCAGAAGGGTGCACCATTCGTGTGGTTGGATGAGTGCGAGGAGAGCTTTCAGAAGCTCAAGACAGCTTTGACCACAGCTCCAGTGTTAGTATTGCCATCAACTTCAGGTTCATATACTATTTATTGTGATGCCTCGAGAGTGGGGATAGGTTGTGTGTTGATGCAGGAAGGTAAGGTAATTGTTTATGCTTCTCGGCAGTTGAAGCCACATGAGAAGAACTATCCTGTTCATGATTTGGAGCTAGCCGCCATTGTTCATGCCTTGAAAATTTTGGAGAGCATTTTAGCGAGAGATGGGTACGCGGGTTGAGTTGAGTACAACATTTCACCCCCAGATAGACGGACAGTCTGAGCGCACTATTCAGATCCTAGAGGATATGTTGCGAGCATGTGTGATTGACTTTGGTGGTTCATGGGATGAGTTCCTACCACTTGCTGAGTTTGCCTACAACAACAGTTATCAGTCGAGTATTCAGATGGCCCCGTACGAGGCATTGTATGGCAAACGGTGTAGATCCCCCGTGGGATGGTTTGAGCCTGGCGAGGATAGATTGATAGGGACCGAGTTAGTTCAGGATGCTCTGGATAGAGCGAAGTTGATCCAGGAGAGGCTTCGCACAGCACAGTCTCGCCAGAAGAGTTATGCAGACCGTAGGGTTCGAGAGTTGTCTTTCATGGTTGGTGACAAAGTATTGCTGAAGGTTTCACCCATGAAGGGTGTCATGAGGTTCGGGAAGAAGGGGAAGTTGAGTCTCAGGTACATTGGTCCTTTTGAGATACTCAGGAGAAGGTGGCATATGAGTTGGCCTTGCCGCCCAGCTTATCCAGCGTTCATCCAGTATTCCAGTGTCTATGCTCCGGATGTACATTGGAGATCCGTCTCATGTATTAGACTTCAGTACCATTCAGCTTGATGGTGATCTATCCTATGATGTGGAGCCTATTGCTAGTTTGGGACGTCAGGTGAGAAAATTGAGGTCTAAGGAGATTGCATCAGTTAAGGTTCAGTGGAGAGGTCGACCCGTGGAGGAGGCCACTTGGGAGATCGAGCGGGAAATGCGGAGCAGATATCCTCACTTGTTTGAGACTTCAGGTATGTTTCTTGACCCGCTCGAGGACGAGCGTTTACTTAAGAGGGGAGAATGTGATGACCCGGCCCGTCGTCACGGGAATTACCACCCCGTTATGTTGTAATTACATGTTTTATGCTTTTATATCAGTATTAGAGTCTATCGGGTGAGTTAGGAGTGATTTGGATTGAAAATGAGGCATATAGCCTTTTTGAAGGAAACTTGAATAAGGAAAGTCAACCCGGAGTTGACTATTTGGTTAGAGGGCTCGGAATTGAATTCTGATGATTCGATTAGTTCCGGGAGGTGATTTGTGACTTAGGGGAGCAATCGGAATGGAATTTGGAGGCCTGGTGTAGAAATAGGCTTGAATTGGCTAAGATTGAATTTTGGCGAAATTCGAACGGTAGATGAGATTTCGATCCGGGAGTTGGAATGGAATTCCGACAGTTGCAGTAGCTTCGTTATGTGATTTTGGATGTGCTTGCGAAATTTTAGGTCATTCGGGCATCGTTTGATCGGGTTTTTGATCGAATGTGTAATTCAGAAACTTTTTAGAAATTTAGGCTTGAATCCGTGGGTAATTGGTGATTTTGATGTTTAGGATGGTATTTTTATGATTGGAAAAAGTTCGAATAAGGAATTGGGATGTGTTGGTGTGTTTGGATGAGGTCCCGGGGGCCTCGGAGTGTTTTCGGATGGCTAAACGAGAGAAAATGTGGAAAATTGCAGGGAAGTGTTCTGGTTCTGTTGTTGTGACGACCCGGCCCGTCGTCGCGGGAATTACCACCCCGTTATGTTGTAAATACATGTTTTATGATTTTATATCAGTGTAAGAGTCTATCGGGTGAGTTAGGAGTGATTGGGATTGGAAATGAGGCATATAACCTTTGTGAAGGAAACTTGAATAAGGAAAGTCAACCCGGAGTTGACTATTTAGCTAGAGGGCTCGGAATCGAATTCGATGATTCGGTTAGTTCCGGAAGGTGATTTGTGACTTAGGGGAGCGATCGGAATTGAATTTGGAGGCCCGGTGTAGAAATAGGCTTGAATTGGCTAAGGTTGAATTTTGGCGAAATCCGAACGGTAGGTGAGATTTTGATCCGGTGGTCGGAATGGAATTCCGACAGTTGCAGTAGCTCCGTTAGGTGATTTTGGATGTGCCTGCAAAATTTTAGGTCATTCGGACGTCGTTTGGTCGGGTTTTTGATTGAATGTGTAATTCGGAATGTTTTAAGGAATTTAGGCTTGAATTTGATGTGAATTATGAGTTTTGGTGTTATTAGACGTGTTTTGAGGATTTGAGCAAGTTCAAATAAGGTGTTAAGATGTGTTGGTGTGTTTGGATGAGGTCCCGGGGGCCTCGGGGTGTTTTCGGATGGTTAAACGGAAGAAAACATGGAAATTGCAGGTTGAAGTATTCTAGTTCTGTCATTTTCGCCCCTGCGGAAATATGGGCGCGGAGGCGAGTCCGCGAGAGCGGACTGAGGAGCGCAGAAGCGCTTGTGTTCGCCGAAGCGGGTATTGTTTCGCTGAGGCGGTGTCGCTGGTGCGAACGGTGTTACGCAGAAGCGGTCTAGAGGCGGATTAGGGAGATCCGCAGGAGCGGAGGATTGATCGCCTAGGCGAGTCCGCAGAAGCGGACTCTGGTGCGCAGAAGCGGGAGTTTTCGCATGAGCGGTTATTCAATCGCGGAAGCGGACGCGCGAAAGCGGTCCTTTTCTCGCAGAAGCGGGATTGGCCAGCCAGGCCTGGAATCGCTGAAGCGACCCTTTGGTCGCGGATACGGACTCGTAGGAGCGGAAATTCTTCCGCAGAAGCGAAAATCGCTATAAGTTAAGTGTATCCGAAGTTAGAAAAATTTCAGAACATTTCACACATTTGGGTCTCGGCTTTAGAGGCGATTTGGGCGATTTTGAAGAGAAATTCAAGGAAATCATCGGGTAATCAACTATGGACTTAAACTATGATTAGTATTGATAATATTATGCAATTATATCATGAAAATGGAGGAATTTGGGGTAATTTATGGAGGATTTAGCCCTAGGCTTGAACTTTAGAAAATCAAGGTTTTGAATGGGCAAATGGAGTCCGAATTTGGTAAAATTGATATGCTTAGACTCGTATTGAGATGAGGGTTCCGAATATGTGACTTTCGTGATTTTTCGATAAGCGTACCGAAAGTCGGGTTTTGACAACTTTGGGAATTTTTATGTAAATTGAGTTGTATTGATTGGGTGTAGTCCCATTGGCCTAATTTGTTGTATTTCTACTGTATTGGATCAGATTCTACGCGTGCGGAGCTTGATTCTCGTGGCAAGGGCATTGCGGAATAGTCGTCGCGCTGTATTGAGGTGAGTAATAGATGTGGGTGATGACCAGCGGGTTCGAAACCCCGGTATACCACTTTGTGACGCTGTATAGCGGCGAGACACGCACACTCTTGAGAGTGCGGGGTCGATCATGAACTGGAGACTATATATTAGTCCGACCTGTTGATACTGTATTATTGGCTATTCTCGAGCCGTCGAACCTCCTTCTCGGATGGTTGCATATATATATATATTGTGATAATGGCCACTCTTGAGCCGAGGAACCCCCTTCTTGGGCGGTTGAGTATACATGTGGGCCGTGAGCCAGTTATTGGATCCCGCGAGGATCGTTATCATTGTCTTATCATATAGACATGCTAGTTTACTACTAGTCCGCAGCTATTTTTGTTATTATGCTAATTCCAATCTCTCGAACTTGATATTACTGTTTTCCAACTGAAAAATGATAAAAGAGTTTTCAAAAAACTACTTTTGAGCCTGCGAGGCTGTATCTGCATATTAGCTGACTAGTATTGGAGTCGGGCTACACGCCGCAGCGAGATATATGTTGGATCAGACTGTACGCCGCAGTAAATCTCTATGAGATGTGCTTGGGCTGTAGGAGCCCCTCCGGGGTCTGAACCCCCACAGTGAGCACGGGTACCCAAAATTGGAGTCGGCTACGCGCCGTAGCGGTCATATCATGCATTGCATTGCATTTAGCTACATCTGCTAGCTGTTATGCTATTTATTGGTATTTGTTGGTACAGGTAGAGTGAAGATTGATTCTATGACAGGGTAGCTGATTATAGCTTTACATAGTGCTTTATTGCGGATTTCTTATCTGCGATGTCTTACCCTTGTTTATTACCACTGAGTCTGGCAGTACTCATTTTACTCCCTGCACCTTGTGTGCAGATCCAGGTACCTCTCAACAGTGATCCAGTAGTTGTGCGAGGCGACGTTTGTGGATAATCGAGGTAGCTGCAGAGTCCGCAGGACCCGATATTCCTTCTTACTGTCTTGTGATTTTGTATTGACATTTCTTTCCGCACTTGGTATCTTGTAAACCTTTATACACTCATGTTCAGTAGAGGCTCATGACTCTTGACCCTTCGGTCTATGGGAGTTGATGTATTATGGGACTTGGTTCCCCGTTTTCGTTATATGTATCAATGTTATTTCGTAAATTAAAATGTTTAAATGGGCTAAAGAGAGCTTCTAGCTCCGTTGTTCATATTGATTGGTCAGGCTGGCTTAGCAATGTGCTGGGCGCCATCACGACCAGATTTGGGGTCGTGACAAGTTGGTATCAGAGCCTAGGTTTACTAGGCCTCGTGAGTCTTGAGCCAGTTAGTAGAGTCTTGTGGATCGGTACGGGGACGCCTGTACTTATCCTCGGGAGGCTGTGAACCTTTAGGAAAACTTCACTTTTCTTGAACTCCGTCGTGCGATCTTGTTGTTCCGAGAACAGAACTTCTATATTCTATTCTCTCGCAGATGGCGAGAACGCGAGCATCAGGACGAGGTGGACGACCTCCATTGCCACCTGTTAGAGGCCGTGGGCGCGGTCGTGCTAGAGGTAGAGGTAGGGCACCTGAGCAATGCCAGCTGACCTGCCCGTTGTACCAGTTCAGGAGCAGCCCCCAGTGGTTGATGCTCCAGCAGCCCCAGTTCAGGGCAAGACTGTATCTATTGCTATTCCTGGTCTTCAGGAGACTCTCGCTTCCGGTTTGGCTCAGGTAGTCTTCCGGTTTGGCTCGGGTAGTTTCGGCTACCGCTACCGTAGCGACATCTCAGTCGGGGGTGGTCAGCTGACCCCTGCAGCTCGCACACCGACCCGGTTGTTCGGGGACTTCGGACGCCGAGGCGGTCCTCGCTCGGGTGGTTGCACCGGTTATTCCTCCGACTGCACCAGCTCCAGCTCCAGAGCATATGGTTGAGGTTATGCCCGATGACGAGCAGCGTCGTCTTGAGAGATTTGGTAGACTTCAGCCACCCCATTTCGGTGGCGTTGAGGGCGAGGATGCCCAGGGTTTCTTGGATAAGTGTCAGAAGATGCTGCGTACGGCTGGTATTCTTGAGTCCAGCGGAGTTTCATTTACTACATTTCAGTTCACCGGTCCCGCATTTGATTGGTGGGAGGAGTTTGAGAGGCGTAGGCCTGCAAGAGCAGCACCTCTCACATGGCAGCAGTTCTCTACTCTCTTTCTAGAGAAATATGTACCTCAGTCTCGTCGCGAGGAGCTACGTCGCCAGTTCGAGTGGTTGATTCAGGGCGACATGTCTGTGACCCAGTATGAGCTTAGATTCACTCGGTTGGCTAGGCATGCCACATGGATGATCCCCACTGATAGGGAGAGGATCAGGAGGTTCATTGATGGCCTCAACTACTCTATCTGTATTCTTATGACCAGCGAGCGAGTTCTGTCATCATCGTTTGAGCAGGTTGCCGATATGGCACGCTCCATCGAGGCGGATCGTCGCCGAGAGAGAGAGGAGCGGGAGGCCAAGAGGCCTCGTGGTTCTGGCAGTTTCAGTGGTGCTCCATCTAGAGGGCATTCCCGGTAGAGCCGAGGTCGCTCATCTAGACCTTCTCATTCAGGCCGCCCAGAGCAGAGCGGAGGTTCTTATGGTCGTGGTCGACAGGGGTTTCAGCAGGGTCGGTCATCACTTAGTGCCCTCCCAGCCCAGAGTGCAACACCTACTTCTCCAGCACCAGGTGCATGTTATGAGTGTGGTGAGTTTGGCCACATGAGGAGACAGTGCCCTCGACTACGTAGGGGCAGGACTCGGCAGAGGGATCATCCCTCCTCTTCAGCACCATCTCAGTCTAGTAGAGGTGGAGGTCAGTCTACTCGTGGTCGCTCCAGGGGCGAGGAGAGATCTGGTGGAGGCCAGGCACGGATTTATGCACTTCCTGACAGGCGTGATGCAGTTGCCTCCGATGCAGTGAACTAGCTATGCTATCAAACTTAAAGCTGAACAAGCTATGCTATCAAACTATGAGTTACAAGATTCCTATCTATGATTCTCTTGAAAACTTGATCTTGAATCATAGCTGATTTGTTGTAGACCTCGATCTGAATCTTGATGCTCAACAAGCTGTACGCGCTTGTTTATTTATGTAATATTGAGTGAAACGGAGTCGGCGGAGCTTGTTACTTCAATCAGATTCTGAGTAATCCGCGCTTTTGTTTACTCCAACATTTGGACTCGTTTTCTTTTGGTTCTTTTCTTCTTTTCTTCATGCAGGATTGATGTTCCACTCGTAGGTTATCTCGATTCTTGCATCCCTAGGTCAAACCTATTTAGACAACAAAACAAACAAACGAACAAAAATTTTCTACCCCAGTTTCGCTAGGAAAATTTCGTGAGTTAGTTGTGACACAGAAAGTGATTAAAAAGACTCTTTGGTATTGGTTAAGAAAATCATAGTTTCACAAATAAACGTTCCACGGCTTTCTGGCCGGGATTTTGAAGAAGAGTTTCACGGCTTTCTGGCCGGAATTCAAACAATGTCTAACGGTTTTCTGGCCGCAAGACCCTCGGTTTTTTGGCCGAGGTTAAAATAAATGGCTCCGCAGTTTTCTGACTGGGAGGTCCTCGGTTTTCTGATCGGGAAGAAGAGTTTTACGGCTTTCTGGCTGGGATTCAAACAATGTCTAACGATTTTTTGGCCGCAAGACCCTCGGTTTTTTGGCTGGGGTTAAAATAAATGGCTCCGCAGTTTTCTGACTGGGAGATCCTCGGTTTTTTGACCGGGAAGAAGAGTTTCACGACTTTCTGGCCGGAATTCAAATAATGTCTAACGGTTTTTTGGCCGCTAGACCCTCGGTTTTTTGGCCGAGGTTAAAATAAATGGTTCTGCAGTTTTCTGACTGGGACATCCTCAGTTTTCTGACCGGGGATAAAAGTTTCACGGCTTTCTGGCCGGAATTCAAACAATGTCTAACGAGTTTTTTTTTGCCGCCGGACCCTCGGTTTTTGGCCGGGTTAAAATAAATGGCTCTGCAGTTTTCCGATCGGGAGATCCTCGGTTTTCCGACCGGGGATAAAAGTTTCACGGCTTTCTGGTCGGAATTCAAACAATGTCTAACGGTTTTTGGCCGCCAGACCCTTGGTTTTTGGCCGAGGTTAAAATAAATGGCTCCGCAGTTTTCTGACTGGGAGATCCTCGGTTTTCTAACCGGGGATAAAAGTTTCACGACTTTCTGGCCGGAATTCAAACAGTGTCTAACAGATTTTTGGCCGCCAGACCCTCGGTTTTTGGCCGAGGTTAAAATAAATAGCTCCGCAGTTTTCTGACTAGGAGACCCTCGGTTTTCTGACTGGGGATAAAAGTTTCACGGCTTTCTGGCCGGAATTCAAACAATTTCTAATGGTTTTTTGGCCGCCAGACCCTCGGTTTTTTGGCCGGGGTTAAAATAAATGGCTCCATAGTTTTCTGACTGGGAGATCCTCGGTTTTCTGGCCGGGGATAAAAGTTTCACGGCTTTCTGGCTGGAATTCAAATAATGTCTAACGGATTTTTGGCCGCCAGACCCTCGGTTTTTTATGGCTCCGCAGTTTTCTGACTGGGATATCCTCGGTTTTCTGACCGGGAAGAAGAGTTTCATGGCTTTCTGGCCGGAATTCAAAAACAATGTCTCACGGTTTTTTGGTCTCAAGACCCTCGGTTTTTTGGCCGGGGTTAAAATAAATGGCTCCGCAGCTTTTTGACTGGGAGATCCTTGGTTTTCTGACCGGGAAGAAAAGTTTCACGGCTTTCTGGCCGAAATTCAAACAATGTCTAACGGTTTTTTGGCCGCCAGACCCTCGGTTTTTTGGCCGGAGTTAAAATAAATGGCTTCGTAGTTTTCTGACTGGGAGATCCTCGGTTTTCTGACCGGGGATAAAAGTTTCACGGCTTTCTGGCCGGAATTCAAATAATGTCTAACGGTTTTTTGGCCGCCAGACCCTCGGTTTTTGGCCGAGGTTAAAATAAATGGCTCCGCAGTTTTCGGACTGGGAGATCCTCGGTTTTTTGACCGGGGATAAAAGTTTCACGGCTTTCTGGCCGGAATTCAAACAATGTCTAACGGTTTTTTGGCCGCCAGACCCTCGGTTTTTTGGCCGGGTTAAAATAAATGGCTCCGCAGTTTTCTGACTGGGAGATCCTCGGTTTTCTGACCGGGGATAAAAGTTTCACGGATTTCTGGCCGGAAAGACCCTCGGTTTTTCTGACCGGGGTCCAAACAGATATTGGACTGATATGATTTCATTCTCTTTTTTGGACTTTTCATTTTCTTTTCTTTTATTCTTCCTTTTGGGCCTTCTTTTAGGCTTTCTTTTTAACCATCAACAAATGCATAAGATAAAGCTCTTGAAAAGAAACTTCCCTTTTTATGTGTTTTCCTTGTTCCAAAGCCATTTCAATGCTTGCGTACTTCACTTCTTTGAGTTGTACCTTCTTGTTGCACAATTAAATAGACCTGCTTTCAACAAAGAACATTTTATCAGTTGAAAAAGTGGTTGACTTTGTGGCCTTGATTATCTTCATTTCTTGATCATTGCCCCATTTCCATTGAGAACTTTGCTACCAATTGCCTTTGGGGTGACTTCTTTTCAAACTGACCGGGTTCATTCCCGGGATTCCACGAGGATTTTCTGTGTGGGTTCTATCTTTCTGCCTCATTCCGTCTCTTCTAAGACCTTAGCCTTTGATTTCCATTTCCTTCCTAACCTCCATTTCTTTGGAGACAATCGATCATTACGATCCAATCGGGGATTGTATCAATACACTACTGAGGCTGGTTTTTTCTTCTTTACCATGCGTAATTTTGTATAAACGGCGTTGTCGCTTTTCTTTGTAATGATTTCAGAATTCAAAGTTAAAACGAAAGGGATTCAAAGAAAAATGAACATAGAATAAAAAAACGTATTAAAGATAGAGGAGTCCCTTTCGGGGAAAAAAAAAGGACTTATCTGAGGTATATGCTGACTTCAAACCACCATGACATGCTTCTCGGACTAGATGCTTGATCGTCGCAAACTCCCATTTCCTTATAAACCAAAACGGGTTTATGTTTCCGAGCTAAGGAACCGTGCCAGGACCTCTTGTGGTGAAACACCTTTTTCGGTTGATAGCGCCCTTTTGCGGGTTTTCGCCAATCGACCTCTCTCGTTTCTCTTCTTACCATCGCCAGATAGCACTCTTTGCGAGTTTTTACCAACAGGCTCTCTCATTTTGTATTTCTCTACTTCCATCGTCTTATGGTGCCCGAAGGTTTTCACCAATAAGACTCTCTCATTTTATTTTTTTTCATTCCAGAAGCTTCGGACCGCAACAACGATGTTTTCTCAGTTTCTAATCGATCTTGAAGAACTTGTACTCGGTTTGGGTAACAAGAATTGTGGACAAAATTACAACTTTGGAATCATCTTGACGGATCTAAACCGAATCAACAATATCATCTGCCCCAGTTTCATTTTTTGGGGAAATTGGGATTTTTGGTTTGGTGTGACTGAACCTCAGGAGAGGTTGCCTACGTATCCTTTCGGAATCAAGTTAGAACGTCGTTCAGGAACTTTGTTTTGTTTGGTTTTTGTTTTTTTTTTCTTTAATTTGGATTCCAAATAGGCTAGCCAAAGAAAGGTAACCGGCTCAAAGGGGTTTACAAAAGGGTTGGTAGTGTTTGGGTAGCGGGAATAAAAGCCTTCAATCATTTCGACTTGTAAGGACATCATCGAGGCAAATTCAGACATAATACTTTTTCACAGCATCTGCATTCACAGCCGTTTCAGGATCTTTTCCTTCCATGTCTCCCAAGTATAACGCTCCTCTTGGCAGTATCTTCCTGATGATGTATGGTCCCTTCCAATTAGGAGCGAATTTTCCTTTAGCTTCCTGGTGACGTGGAAGAATGCATCTTAAAACCAACTGACCTACTTCGAAATTTCTCGGTCGTACTTTCTTGTTGTAAGCACGATCCATCCTTTATTGGTACAGTTGTCCGTGACAGACCGCAGCCATTCGCTTTTCATCGATCAAAGTTAATTGCTCCAATCGAGTCTTAACCCACTCGCTATCTTCAATCTATGCTTCAACAATCGTACGAGGTGAAGGAATTTCTACCTCTACCGATATCACAGCCTCGGTCCCATAGACTAGCAGGTATGGAGTTGCTCCTACCGATGTGCGTACTGTGGTACGGTATCCCAGTAAGGCGAATGGTAATTGTTCATGCCATTGTCTAGAACTCTAGATTATCTTTCTCAAAATCTTCTTAATGTTTTTGTTCGCTGCTTCCACGGCACCATTGGCTTTGGGCCGATAAGGAGTAGAGTTTCTATGCGTTATTTTGAATTACTCGCATATTTCTTCCATCAAACGACTATTCAGATTCGCAGCATTGTCTGTGTTGATAGTTGCAGGTATACCAAAACGACAGATAAGATTCGAGTGTATAAAATCCACCACAACTTTCTTAGTGATCGATTTGAGAGTGACGGCTTCGACCCATTTTATGAAGTAATCGATAGCGACCAGTATGAATCGGTGCCCATTCGAAGCTTTCGGCTCAATCGGGCCAATGACATCCATTCCCCAAGTGACAAATGGCCACGGCGCTGACATAGGATGTAGCTCAGTTGGAGGTGCATGAATCAGATCTCCATGTACCTGACATTGATGGCATTTTCGGACAAAACCGAAACAATCTTTCTCCATGGTCATCCAATAATAACCTGCTCGAAGGATTTTCTTGGCTAAAACATACCCATTCATATGAGGCCCGCATACTCCTACGTGTACTTCGTGCATGATTCTTCCTGCTTCTTCGGCATCAACACACGTTAAAAGGTTAAGATCTGGGGTTCTTTTATACAAGACCTCGCCGCTCAAAAAGAAACCACATGCATGTCGCCTAATGGTCCTCTTTTGATCTCCAGTAGCATGTTCAGGGGTATTCTCGTGTTTTCAAAAATCTCCTGATATCGTAGTACCATGGCTTGACGCTTGGTCCTTCTTCGATTGCGTTGCAATAACCGTGGCTTTCGCTGATTTGGATTTCCAAGGGATTGACATAGGCATTGCCCGGATAAGGCAGCATTGAAGCTAGAGTGGCAAGTGCATCAGCTAGTTCATTGTGACATCGTGGGATATACCTGAACTCTATCGATGCAAATCGCTTGCCAAGAATATTCACGTGTTGTCGGTAAGAGAGGAGTTTAACGTCTCGAGTTTCCCATTAACCTTGAGATTGTTTGATAATTAGATAGGAATCTCCCATGATCAACAAATCTTCGACGCCCCGATCAATTGCCATGTTCATACCCATGATACAAGCTTCATACTCAGCCGTATTGTTCGTGCAAAAGAAACGGAGCCTAGCTATGGCTGGGTAATGCTGACCAGCAGGAGAGATCAAGATTGCCCCAATCCCTACACCTTTAGCGTTTACCGCCCCATCGAAAAACATTTTCCAAGCATGACTGTCCTCCGAAACA
Organism: Nicotiana noctiflora; assembly: GCA_032618575.1. Classification (NCBI taxonomy): domain Eukaryota; kingdom Viridiplantae; phylum Streptophyta; class Magnoliopsida; order Solanales; family Solanaceae; genus Nicotiana; species Nicotiana noctiflora. The sequence continues at coordinate 242,276 of JASVEL010013773.1, read as the reverse complement.
ACTTCTGTCGTATTTACCTCTTCATTAGGAAAGTAGGTATTCAGTGGTTGGTACTCTTCGTCGATCGGGTTCTCGGCCAAGTGGTCTGCCAATGCTTGGGCCTTCATTGCCATGCGAGTGACATAGATTATGTCAAACTCGGTGAGCAGGATTTGCCATTTCGCCAATCTTCCGGTGGGCATCGGTTTCTGAAATATATACTTCAAAGGATCCAACCGGGTAATGAGGTGAGTCATATGGGCTTGGAGGTAGTGTCTCAATTTCTGAGCGACCCAAGTTAAAGCACAACACGTTCTTTCCAAGCAAAGTGTACTTGACCTCATAACTAGTGAATTTCTTGCTCAGGTAGTAAATCGCCTGCTCTTTCTTCTCTGTCGCATCACGTTGTCCGAGGACACAACCAAAAGAGTTTTCCAAGACTGTTAAGTACAAGAAAAGAGGTCTCCCTGGCTCTGGCGGGACTAAGACTGGAGGGTTTGACAAATATTCTTTGATTTTGTCGAATGCTTCTTGACATTCAGTTGTCCATTTGATTGCAGCGTCTTTCTTCAACAACTTTAATATGGGTTCACATGTGGAAGTCAATTGGGCGATAAACCTACTGATGTAGTTTAGTCGGCCCAGAAGACTCATTACGTCTTTCTTTGTTCTGGGAGGAGGTAAATCCCGGATGGGTTTTATCTTTGTGGGATCTAATTCAATACCTCTTCTACTGACTATGAAACCCAAAAGTTTACCTGACGGGACTCCAAAAGCGCATTTGGCCGGATTCAACTTCAAGTCGTACTTCCGCAACCTCTCAAAGAATTTCCTCAAGTCTCGCACATGATCGCCCTGAGTTCTGGATTTGATGATCACATCGTCCACGTACACCTCTATTTCCTGATGCATCATGTCATGGAAAATGGCAGTCATAGCTCTCATGTATGTTGCTCCAGTGTTTTTCAAACCGAATGGCATGACTCGGTAACAGTAAGTCCCCCAAGGTGTGGTAAAAGCAGTCTTCTCGGCGTCCTCTTCATCCATCAACACTTGATGATATCCCGTATAACAATCCACAAACGATTGTATCTCATGTTTGGCATAGTTATCAACAAGGATGTGGATGTTTGGTAAAGGAAAGTTATCTTTAGGACTTGCTTTATTCAAATCTCGGTAGTCAACGCATACTCGAGTTTTCCCGTCCTTCTTTGGCACGGGCACAACATTAGCCAACCACGTGGTGTATTGTACTACTCGAATTACCCTCGTTTTCAACTGCTTAGTGATTTCTTCTTTGATTTTATCACCGATGTCAGTCTTGAACTTTCTTTGCTTCTGCTGCACTGGGCGACAGTCAGGGTAGATTGGCAACTTGTGCACCACTAGATCAGCTCCTAGTCCTGGCATGTCATCGTATGACCAAGCAAACACGTCTTTAAATTCAAACAAGACTTGGATTATTGCATCTCGTGTTTTCTCATCTGTGTGGATGCTTATCTTGGTCTCTCGGACCTCTTCAACAGTTCCCAAATTAACCGGTTCGGTATCATTCAAGTTTGGCTTAGGTTTATTCTCAAAATGTTCTAATTCTCGATTTATTTCCCTAAAAGCCTCTTCTTCATCGTATTCCGGTTCTTGGTTCATTATTTCCAGATTAGGGTTCGGATTTGAGCATGAGTTCCGCAAGCTCATGTTATTTAAAGCCGCATTATTAGGACTGAAAAGGAAGAATAAATAACAAAATTAGAAAGAGTGCAAAATGATGAAATATTTATTTCATTTTCTTGGAATTTTCTGAAGATAAACAAAGTTACATTGGGAAGACCAAAAATACAAGAAAACAAAGAAAAACATCCAAGCTACGTCCTGAAGTAACTTGTGATGAAGGAAAAATGACAGGACAAATCTACCAGAACTCCCGCCTAACAGGGAATGCAATTTAGCTTCTGGGCCCACATACAGCACCTCAGCGGTGCTTGTTCCTTCTCCCGATTGAACCATGTTAACATCATAGAGCATTTGCCTCATGGCCCCACATATTTCTTCAATTTCCTCCGATGTGAAGACCTCATCTTCTTCTTCTTCACTGTACCTTGGTCGAACAAAAGTTTGGTACAGATGTGGCAATGGTCGTGGCAGAACCCATCCTTTCTCCTTTCTCTTGTTGGCCCATCTCTCATCTTCAGGGGTTGGGCAAAAGCCTACTCCGAAGAACATTTCAGCTGTGGGTAAAGTTATCTGCTTCGACACTCCTTGCAGGGACTTTCCCAAGCCTTTTCCTGGCTGGAAGCCTTGTTTGATCATTTCTTTTGCCACCATGATGGAGGCATTAGACAAAAAGGGTTGGGGAAGAGGGTTCCCTTCTTCGTGTTGATCTACCAACACAATCTCGAAAGCTTGATAAACAATGTGTTCGCTTCCTTCTTCCGCTTCTAAGCATGGGATAGATGGATGTCAATAAATTGATTGCTCGTCCTCCCCGTGGACCACGATCTCTTATCCCTTGTGTTCAAATTTTAACATCTGATGGAGGGTAGAGGGCACAGCCCCAGCCGCATGAATCCATGGTCTCCCTAGAAGAAAGTTGTAGGAAGTGTCCATATCCAGAACTTGAAATGTCACTTCGAAGTCCACCGGGCCAATGGTCATAATCATATCAATCTCTCTGACAGTATCTCTCTTCACACCATCAAAGGCTCGCACACATATGTTGTTGGGCCAAATCCTTTCAGCTCTGATTCCTATGCGGCTTAGAGTGGAATGTGGGCATATGTCTACTCCTGAACCCCCATCAACCATGACCCTCTTCATGTAGTAGCCTTCGCATTTGACGGTCAAATGCAAAGCTTTGTTGTGGGCGGCACCTTCCAAAGGCAAATCAGCTTTATTGAAAGAAATCTGATTGATTGCGAAGAACTTCTCTGTCATTCTTTCAAGTTGTTCGGATGAAGTCTCAATAGGCACATATACCTCATTCAAGGCTTTTAACAAAACCTTCTGATGTTCAGTAGACTTTATTAAAAGGGACAACATCGATACCTGCTCTGGGCATTTGCGCAGTTGGTCTATCACCTCATAGTCGGGCATTTGCATCTTTTGAAAAAAGACCTCTGCCTCTTCAGCACTTACAGGTTTTTTTTAAGGGAAACGCCTTTGTGTGGCGTTATTTACCTCCTGCATGTTTAACTACTTTTGTCCCAGGACGCTCCCAGATGAATCCCCTGCAACCTCTTTTCCTTTGCGCGTAACGAATGTCCGTTGGTAGCTCCAAGGTACTGCGGATAGATCTGTCATAAGTTTTTGTTGCACACGTGCAATAACCATGGGTTCATCTGGTTTTCGGGCCACATAGGTTCCCTTTGGTACATACACTGCTGTTTCCCTCTTTAAGTGGAACTTCTTAGGGGCACCTATTGACAATGGTTTTTCCACTCGACCTCGCGGGAGGTAAAGAACTCCACTCTTTTGAGACGATGCTTTCAATTCAATCGTCTTTTCAGATCTAGTCTCAGGAACTTCAACCCTTTTCCCCATTTTCTCTTGTTTCGGGGTAACCTCAGGCCGCTTCTCTATGTTGGCAATGGCAATTATTGCTTTTAAGGCTGGGTCAAATTCCTTATCGTCACAAATCATCCCAATCACTGGACAGTTGTTATGGGCTAGTAATGGGTTGTTTGTCACATTTGGGATGTCTTCATCTGCGAAGACTATCCTCCCTTGATTGATCAATTCTTGCACTTGCCTTCTTCAACGTCCAACAATTGTCGGTACTATGTCCTTCAACACCCGAATGATATGCACAATATATTCCTCTCTGGTAGGCAGGAGAGTCTGGATTCTGCCTGTTCTGCGGAACAGGCTGCAGTAGGTTTTCTTGCCTGAGTTTTGGGAAAAGAGTGGAATACGGCTCCCCAATTGGTGTAAAGCTCATTTTGGGTGGCTCACGGTGACTGGTGTTAATTGGTCAGGGGTTGTATTGGTTTGGGTAAGGAGGTTGGTTTCTTTGGAATGGAGGTAGATTTCTATTGGCTGGTGGCTGCGGTCGTGCCCAAGGTTGAATGTTCATGACTGCATAGGGTGGAGGCGGAGGAGCATAGGCCATGCTGTGGTGTGAATAGTAATGCTGGGGGGGGGCTTTTCGGAGAATACATGCCTTGAGGTTCGATATCTTCTATCTTCTACTGCCGCCATGGCAATTTCCTCCTTCTTTTTGCTTCTGGGCATCCCTCCAGACCCGCCTTGGATAGCTTGGGAAGTTGCCCGAATGGCCGCTTGACTCAAAATTCGCCCTGTTTTTAAGCCGTTTTCCACCATTTCTCCAATCTTGATTGCTTCGGCGAAAGGTTTTCCCATCGCCGACATCATATTTTGAAAGTAGTCTGGCTCTTGAGCTTGGAGAAAAGTCGTGACCATTTCAATTTCGTCCATAGGGGGTTTCACCCTGGATGCTTGCTCTCGCCATTTGATAGCGTATTCTCTGAAGCTTCTGAGGGCTTCTTCTTTAAGTTCGATAAGGAATTCCTGTCTGGCGCAATATCGATGTTGTATTGGAACTGTTTCACAAAATCTCTGGCCAAATCATCCCAGATGTGCCACCGAGATATGTCTTGATCCATGTACCATTCTGATGCTATTCCGACCAAACTTTCTCCGAAGTATGCCATCAGCAATTCTTCCCTGGCCGCCGGCACCTCGCAATTTATTACCGTATTTCTTTAGATGAGCATTGGGGTCTCCATGCCCGTCATACTTTTTGAACTTCGGCGTCTTAAAACCTGATGGCAAGTGGATGTGCGGGAACATGCATAAATCGGCGTAAGATACATTATTCTGCCCACTTAGACCTTGCATGTTTTTCAGGCTCTGTTCCAAACTTCTCATTCTTTTTACTATCTCATCCAACTCGGGAGCCTTTGGATTTTGGCTTGGTAGGAACTCATATCGAGGTGGCTGACGATATATATTGGCTACAACCTGGGTATGGTCCCGTGTAAGCGGTGGTGCTGGGAATGTAAAGGAAGCGGAATCAAAGAAAGGAGTATGTGCGGTGGGATGCGTTGTGACTGGAACTGGCAACTCAACCGATGTTCTTGCGGATGTATCTAATGCTGTCACCCGAGGATAGGAAGTGGAGGGTGATTCGGAGAGGGTTGTGGCATTAGAATACCCCAACATAGTAGGTGGGTAATTGATGGGTATTGGAAATCCCACTCGATCTGAGGAGAATTTCAGGGAACCCAGTGATCAGACTTAGGGGCTCTTTTTCGTTGTTCCAATCGTCTAACATCTCGAGCATGTGGCAGCGCAAAATTCTATTCTCCTCCAAAGCTGCTGATTCAGTAGCCGGGATGGTTGTCAAGGAGATTTCTTCCGAAATGGGAATGGTTGCTAAGGGCATTCTAGAAGACATGTTGGCACCTCTTTTTGACCTAGTGAAATAGGGATGAGTACTTTCGGGCTGCTGAACTTTTCCTTTGGACCTTGTGAAGTACGAATGTGATGCCAGATTACCACAAAATCAACCACTCTTTACTAAAACCTGGAGTTTGGCAAACAAACGGTTAGTCCGAAACAACATAACAGATAAGTAATCTCACGTTGGGTGTGATGCACTTATACAGATGATTGTGTCGCTACATGTACTCGATTGCTATGCGTCATTCCGGTTTGTATTTTCCTTTGCTTTCATCCTTTATCAATCTTCTTTTCTTTTAACTTCCCCCCCCCCCCTTTTTTTTATTTTTATTTTTTAGTGATGGTCGAATCGTATGTGGATTGCCTACGTATCATGTCCCCGCATGAATCAGACCGGGCGTAGTTCGGAAATAATAGACATAAGATATGAATGAAATGTTCTTGAATTTTATTTCAACAAACTTCAAACTTGAAACACTTGCAAAATGACAACAATGGAGGAAAACTTTTAAAAGGACAAACAGACTCTAAAAATAACAGACTCTTCTAAGCATGTTCCAACGCCTCGAATCTTTGCGCCCGGGGGGCGTTGTTTGGCCTTGCTGCGGTTCTTGGTGTAAGATCTTTCTGTATACTCCCCAATTCTGCCATGACTTGGTGGACACATTCCATGATTGAAGAGAAGAGGGTAGGCCGGGGTACTTGTTCGCAGGTCAGGCACCTCATAGTGATGTAGTGCCCGATTTCATTGATCTTGGCCCTGATCATGTCTTTTTCTCTGAGCAGCTGCCCTATGTGTCGGTTCTTTGCCCCTAATACTTGAGCGTTACCGGAGATGTGGTCCAAAAGCCTATCTATTTGTCTTTCCATCCGTGCCATTAAGTCGTGGCAACGGTCTCTATCTGCTTTGGCATCCCGGACTTGCCTGAGAATTTGCTCTCTAAAAGCGGCATTTGCTTTTCTTAAATCAACGATGATTGCCTCATAATCTTTCTCTACTTGTTGTAGACGGAGTGCTTCTTGGTGTTCTGCTCTCTTCCATTTTGTCCGGATTGCAACCAAAGCCGCCTCTACCTTCTCCAAGTCTTCCTGGTGTTCAAAGGCTTTCCTTTCCAAATCGTTTATAAGCATCTCATCATTCCGACTTCTCCTTGACCTTTCTGCGGTCAATTGCATCTCTTGAATTTGAGTTCGGAGTGCTTCTCTTTCCTGCTCCCAACCGGCCCTTTCCCGATCGAAATCAGCCTGTTGTATGTCCATGGCAGCTTCCAGAATTCCCTTGTCTTCTTTTAAAGTTTTAATGCAAGATCGGAAATCTTGCGCTGTCTCATGCTTAGCCTCCCTAACTCTGGCTTCTACCTCTTTCTCCCAATCGACGGCATACTTTACCGACCTTTCTGACCATTGCTCTGGCATTGATTGGTTGTGGAACCATTCAAGATATGCAAGGCTCACTTCTCCCCGTTCTCGATCGGCAACCATTTCGTCGATGTCGGAGAGTCGACTACCAAACCATACCTTTTGTGCATAAGTCTCCCTTGGGGGCTCCTCCGTCGAGAATTCCCATGTAAACGATCGCATATCCTCAATTGGGGGCCTTTTCTGTTCTCTACCCAACTGCCGCATGACACGTAGCGGGGCATATGGTTGGAAACCCCTGAAGCCCATTAGTATGTAGAATGGGCGATATGTCGACATATGCATGATTTTAGCGGAAGGGAACCAATAATAATTCCAGGTAGGTCGATCTGCTCTCAAAGAGTTGAGAAGTTCTTGCCAAGTCCTTAAATCTTCTGGAAGGTTACAACGGGCGGCTCTGTTTGTATGACAACGAATATAATTCAGCCAATCCGCGTTGAAGTCTATTACAATCGGTTGATGATAGAGATGCTCTACAAACCACATTTGTAATAAGATATTACAACTTTCAAAATAATCATGTCCTTCTTAGCACCGAGTTAAGGCCCGGAAGATGTCTCCTAGGATCATAGGAAGAATAGTGTGTTCCTCGTTATTCTGTAGATATGAGACCACCGCAGCCAAACGGATTCTGATGTGTCTGCCACGTCGGGAAAAACCATGGTTCCCAAAAAAGCAATCATAAAGACATAGATTCTTAAGTCTCCCCAGGCGTCATAATTCAATTGGTTAACAAATTCAGTGTTTGAGAATTTCTCGAACCCTTTCTTATCACCAAATTTGTCGTAGAGATACTCAAGTGGCACCCAACCGTTCTCCAAACAACCCATGGGAACTCGTAGGAGACATAAATTCTTCAAGAAATTATTCACACCCATTTGCCTAGGAGCTGCAGGTCTCTTTTTGTGCAAATCTCTTCCAAGCCCCGTGAGTCCGCCCAATTCTTCCAAAGTGGGTGTCATTTCGCAGTCCCGCTAAAGCTCTGATCACATTTTTGTCCGATTTTATCATCATGATCTGATCACATTTTTGTCCGGTTTTATCATCATAATGTCCGGAAGAAACTTGAGGTGCTTGTGGACTTGATTTCTTTTCCAAGCCGAAAAACTAGTCCACCATTTACAGAGCTGACCTGGGGTCTTGTCCTGGACCATGAACATGGGTGGCATTTCATCTCTCGCCCTTTTTCTGGCCGATTCTTTGCGATGAATTCATGCTGATCCTAGAAAAGATAAAAATGAAACTTAAGATTTTTTTTTTCAAAATTTTGTTTTTATTATAAAAAACGAATCTTGTTAATACGGCCTTTCAGCACTTGAAGAAGATTTGAAGGCTGTATAACATGATACCAGTGTGATGTATATATTCCGTTTTTGCGAAATTAGTCCTCCGACGCCCTTTTGAGGCGTTTGGCTATTTTTGCAAAATTTCCTAACTCTTGACTAAGGACAAAATTCCTAATTTAATATTTTTATTATTATTTTTCTTTTGAAAAAATCAGTATTAGTTGAGCCCGATATGGGTTGCCTACGTATCTCACGTTCGGTGAGAATCAAACTTGTGTAGTTCAAAAATAAAAGAACTAAATCATTTTAAGCAAAGAAAACGAAATATTTTTACACAGCATTTCTAACACAAATTATTTTCAGAGAAACTAACCTATCTTTAATAAAATCAAATTTTTTTTTTTTTGCATTTTTCAAAAATTATTTTCTAAGGAACTAAGAAAATTTATTTGGAAAATGTTTTTTTTTCGCATTTTTCAAAAGGAAAAATTTTAAAGAAACTAACTATTTAAAAGTAACAAAATTTATTCGGACATTTTTTTGTTTTGTTTTTTTTTTTCAATTTTTTTTTTCAAAAATTATTTTCCAAGAAAAGCATCTCGTTTTCCATTAATTTGATTGACATCTTCCACTTTTACCCTCTTTTCTTTTTTAATAACAAACCGGTCGGCATGTAAGATCGAAACAAATAAATGCACACAGAAAGATGCAACAAGTGGGTCTTTTGTTTCAGGTACACCTGTCCTAGACAGGCCCAACCCCTGTGTTGAGCCTCCTAAGTCAAATATGCACATGATGCAAACAAACGTTCCTATCGGGGATCCGGCATAAGGTTTTGTTATTCAAAGTCATCATCCTGTTGGAAAAAGTGTCTAGACTGGCTTTAACTCGAGCGGACAACTCGAGCCGAAGAGTGTCAGTGCACCGGTAGCATGACTTTCCAGCTTAATTGACAAAACTCTCCGCCTAAACATGTGTGACTACAAAATCCTTCACCGGTGCCAAGCACCACGGCTATCTTGAGAAAAACGGGCTATGTCCAGCAAATGCCCGGTATTATATTTCAAAAGACTCAGAAGAGAAAAAATGGGTATCGGCACAATTTATATATAGTTCACAAACTATCAAAGCGGTAAAAGCAACATTTAGCATATTAAATATAAACATATAACAAAATCAGATAATAAATAAGCCAAATACAACAATTATTCAAAGCTCGAATTCTTAAACCCTGAACCAGTGGTTCGTAGTTCAGTCAAAGCCTCAGTGGCTAAGCATTGGTGTCACACCTCCTTTTGGCGCGCCCCTACCCCTGAGGGTAGATGCGCGAGGGAGTTTTTCCAATTTAAGTGACAATATTCGAAACGGGATTATTCTATTTATTTCAGAGTCGCCACTTGGAATTAATTAAGGTGTCCCAAGTCACCGATTTATTTAAATCCCGAATCGAGGAAATTTACGACTTTCCAAATGAAGTCTGCGAACCAGAAATTCTAAGTAAGGAATTCCGTTGACCCGAGGAAAGGTGTTAGGCACCCCCAGATCCCGTGGTTCTAGCACGGTTGCTTCAATTATTATAAATGGCTAAAAATTCCTGATTTTATACATGCTTATAAATTATATGCTCTAATTAAACTTTAAACCGCTCTATTAATTTGAAACCATACCAAAAGAAAGACTAATTACAATATAGACTCGGACTTTGACAGATAGGTAAATAATAATAAAAAAAAGTTATCCGAATTACTTATTTGAAACTATGCCGATTTAAAACCATTGTAAAACTAAACCAAAAAAAATCAATTTATTTGAAAGCGTATCCCTTAAAATTATTTCCAATTAAAGAATCGTACCAAATGATGTGTTATTTCCTAGCTTTTGACTTATGGCCGGAGATTGAATGAAAAGATTTAAACTAACGGAAAATTGATCAAAATGTGCGAAATAGAAATAATTCACCTTGATCCAATTATTAAAAGTAAGATTGTTTACTATCCTTAATCCGATAAATTCAAAGACTGCTCAAATAAAGGGAAAGCCTAAGATTGTATGCTATGGTAATATAATGTTTTCATTATTACCTTAAACCAATTGGTCGAGAATCCAAAAACGATTATTTGCAGTATTATAGCAAGTTAAGTTCCCTGAACACGTTTGTATCACTAACTTACAATTATAAATTGAAAATAGATTTTAGTTTGGACACCAATTAACATGATTGTTTCATTAATGCTAACATAGGTAAGCTAAATCACCCTTCATTCCAAATCTGCATATACTCCAACGAAACAACCATTGATGACTTACTAAAAAAATAGTTCTATACGAATCTATGCGAATGAAAACTAAACTTAAAACCAGGAATATCATAGATGTCACATATTAGATCACATAACCTATATATCTGCATTGTTTCAAGTTTAACTTTAGCTAACTAAATATTAATCATCATGAATCTACAACATGGTTGATTACAAAGTAAAGTAAACCAAATAGTCCAAATATGGTTCCAATTAACGGTTCATAATGTTATTCAAATCAAACAAGTTGCATACATATCTCTACTTATCAACTTAAACAAAACCGCCCCTATACATATCCAGATTAACACATAATTGCAATCTGAAAGTCGACTCATTCCGATCTTATTTGTGATTACATCAACTGCTAATTCGAGTGTGTACCTGAATTGGAAAGTGAGAAGAAGCAGAGGTAAGTCAGCGGCAGCAGATAGCAACTAACAAACAGTAGCACCAAAATCAGCAGCAATTTGGAGTTCCAAAACAGCACAAAATCGACAATCGAACGAAACACCCAGGACACTCGATGAAGCAGTGAACAACAAACCCCAAAATCAATATGAGAGTAGTAACAACAATCACTGGCAGAATGCACAATGAATCAGAAACCAAGAAAGAGTCAATGAAGAAAATATGGTTCTTTTTTAAACATTGGAATAAAAAATCCCTCTCTATCAAATATCTCTCTGTGTTTCTGTTTCTTCCAGCAAGTATATTCTCCCTTTGTGTATGTGTTCTGTGTTTTCCAGATTTTTCAAAATCTTAATCTCTCTCTGTGAGTGTATGAGTATGTTTAGTGTTCTGCCAGTGTCCCCCTTTTATAGATAAAGAACAAAGACCCTTTAATCATTCCCCCCATCTGTTTTCCAGATCTCTTTAGCCTATTTTAACACTCAAAACTTATTATAAACAAAAATATTTGCATGTTATTCTCTGATTCCACTTAAGTTTGTCTAAGTATGGGTTTTAACAATTAAACAAGTCCTAAAGGCAAAAGATCACTGGAATATACTACTGTCCAACAGTTTCAACAACTCATTCCATGTCATTCCATGTGCAATGCACTATAAAACTTAGTTTTCTGAACACTTAAATGGACTAACAGCTACACCCAAACATCACAGGTAACCGAAACTCTGTCCAACAGGGATTTTGGACATAAATGGGATCAATTTCTATCCAACGGTGATAACAAACAAGCCTACAAAACTAATCGTCAACATCCAATTAAACGATTACGACATGTACAATCGATAACCAACCAATCGCTAAAAACAGTGATTCAAGAAACTCTCGGCCAATGCTGGGGAATACAAAGCTAATTGTTCGACGACGCTAATCGACGTGAACACGTATTCGACAACATTCACAATCAAATAAGCAACACAGAAAAGTAATTGACCAAACAAAAGGTCTTTGAGAAGAAAAAATGAAACAGGGACGGCCAAACGAAAAATCGAGAAGAATTCAATCAAGTTAAACTAAACAAATACATAAAACAAATTGAAATAAACAGGAAAATAACATTACCTCAAAAGAAATCGAAAATCAGCAATCTTAGAAAGAATTCTTGGTTTTGGAATTAAATTTGGACTTTGGGAATCAAATGCACTTTAATTGAAATGTTTTCAACTCAAAACATCTCAATTAAAGTCTATTCTAATCCCAATATCTTTAAATCTAACCCGGCGGCCCAAATTTGAATTTTAGGGTTCTTGAAGTCTCAATTTGGGGCTTAATGGTTTCCGGTTAGATTCGAGAAAAAAGGGTCATGGATTCATGGAGGGGATAGTCCGGTGGTGGTGTGGTGTCAATTTCGAGTGGTTTGGGGTGAATCTCAATTTCCGGCAAACTTTCGATCTAATATTCGAAGAGTTCGACAATGATTCGAATAAGATGAGTAAATGGTTCATGTAGAGGGGGAGAAGGGGAATCTGTGGTGTTAATTTGGGGGTGATTGGCCTACCGGAACCGCCGTGAGGCGATTTCCGGTAGGCGGCGGACGGCGGTTTAACGGTGGCACCTCTTCACTTCTGAGAGAGATGAGAAAAAGGGTTTGGGCTTGGAATGGGTGATCAGGCTCTTTGGGGTATTAAAATTATCCTTTTAATCTCAACCGTTGGATCATAAAGTTCAACGGTCGTGATCATTCCCCTGTGGGTAGATGGACCGGGTTGTCTGGATCAGGTATATAATTTGGGCTCTTAATCCTGATCCGTTTGATCATTGAAAATGACGGTCCAGATCATTTAGAGGCAGATGGGGTTAATTGGATTGGTTCTGGGCAGGGTTTTGGGTTCTTTTGGCCTGGTCTTGGCCGAAAATGGGTGGCCCAAACTCATTTAAATCTATTTTGCTTCTTTTCTTTTGTTTTTCTTAAAAACTAAAATTCTAGAAATCCTAAATTAACTTATAAAACCAAATTAACTTGTCAAAATACTAGTTAACTTCTAATATGTAATTATCATTATAATTAAATAAACATTAAAATACAATTGGGACATTATATTCTAAAAATGCAAAAGTACATATTTTTGTGATTTTTTATTTTTGTAAAATAAACTTAAACTACTCCTAATTGCAAAGTTAGATCAAAAATTTGAATACGACCTATTTTTGTATTCTTATTAATTTAAACACATATAATCATGCATATACAAATCCAAACAATTACCAAAAATAACACGAAAATTCACAAAAATACACAGCGTAAAATAGACAATTTTTGTTTTGGTTTTGTGGGAGTAATTCATGTTAGACAAAAATCACGTGCTCACAACCAATACACACAGTAATTGTAAAACTACTGGGATCTTTAAGCTTTTGTGGAAGCTTGTTTTGTACCCTGGTAGTGCACTCTTCAGTAAGTGCGACTGTTTCATATTCAGTCAATCTTGTTTTATGAGCCACTATATCTTTGATGCACTTAGCATATTTAGGGATTTCTTGAAGTACATCAACAAGTGGAATGTTTAATTGAACTTGGCTCAACATGGACAGAAATTTACTGAACATTCGATCATTGTTCTTCTTTTGTAGTCTCTGAGGAAAAAGTGGGGGTGGCCTTGGGACTTCCACGGGTTCAAGACTTTCAGTAGTCTTCTTTGGATCATTTATCAATTTAGGGATCAACTCTCCCTCGAGCACAAATTTCTCTTTCTTTTTCTTTGAGATTTCCTCAAGTTCTTTCCCGCTTCTAAGTGTTATAGCACTTACCTGTGGGTTCTTTTCCGTGTCACTGGGAAGAGCTCCTGTAGGTCTAGTGTTCTGGTTCATTGCTATCTGCCCCATCTGTCTTTTTAGATTCCTAACATCAGTTCTGAGTTGCTGATTGTCGATCAACAACTTTTTCAGCAAATTATTTGTACTTTCTTCCACCTGCTGAGGTGGTCTCTGAGGTTGATTAAAACCCCCTTGCGGTCTGTACTGATTTGGATTTTGCTGATTTCCTCCCCATGAGAAGTTAGGATGATTCCTCCAATTTGCATTGTAGGAATTTCCATACCGTGCGTGCTGATTTGCTGGGCCTCTGTTTTGTTGTCCCACAAAGTAAATAGATTCTGGATTCGTTGGGCACATATCACTTGTATGGCTATCACCACACATTTCACAACAAATAGCCATTTGTTGCACCTGTTGCATGGGTTGAGTTTGTTGCATTGTCATCCTTGTCATCTGGTTGGATAGCCTTGCAATTTCAGCTCTCATGGCCGATACATCATCCAGCTCAAGCACCCCTACTGATTTTTGTTTCATTACCTTTCTGGAATCTCCATCACCTTGCCAGTTATTATCATTTGAAGTGAATGTATTTAACAAGAGTTGGATTTCCGTGTAAGATTTTGTCATGCAACTTCCTCCACAAGCGGAATCAATATTCATTTTTGAAGCTTCATCTAATCCATCAACAAACGTATGACCTAACACCTCATCTGTTTGGCAATGGTGAGGGCAGTCCCTGAGTAGCTTCTTGTACCTTTCCCATACTTGACGAAGTGTTTCGCCAGAGCGTTGTTCAAACCCAAGAATTTGACTCCTTAGCATCTTTGTCTTTTTAGTAGGAAAGAACTTGATTAAGAACTTCCTTGCTAGATCATCCCATGTGCGGATTGAATTTGATGGTTCCTTGTTTAACCACTCTTTAGCTTCCCCAAGCAGAGAAAAGGGAAAAAGTGTTAGTAGTACATAATCCTTGGAAACATTTGGATAATTGTAAGTATCCGTAATTTCCAAAAAATTATGAATATGCCTTTGTGGATCTTCATGAGGTAGACCCACAAATTGCCCTGCAGACTGAATCAGCTGCACCATATATTGTTTCAACTCAAAGTGCCCAGTAATATCAGGCTTCACAATAGCCTGAGTCATATTAGCCAGACTAGGTCTTGCGACTTCAATCACCGCTCGTTCCTCATTTCCTGCCATCACTGTTGGCTGTGGTTGAATTTGAATGTTCAACTCTCCTTCTGTTTTATATTGAGCTTCCCACTCTCTCCTTGTTCTATGAATTGTTCTTTCAATTTCGGGATCAAATGGAAAGAGATTGTTTGTGCTTCTGCTCCTCCGCATTCAAGAGAAGAACCTGTATAACACAAACAAATAGATGAAAATTTCTTTTTATATTTTCTATTAACAACTACAAAATAGTAAAACAATCAAGGAGCTAATTTCAAATTCCCCGGCAACGGCACCAAAAACTTGTTGCGACCAAAACACTCACGCAAGTGTACGCGATCGACAAGAAATATAGTAGTAAGTAAAGTATCGTTTCCACGAGGAATTGTGATAAACTTATTGACTGATTTAGACTAAATTAATTATCAATTCAAGCTAGACTATCACAAGATATATATAAAACTTATTAATAAGAGAACAATAATTCAAGGCAAAATTACTACACCAATAACAATTTATGTTTATAACAATTTGGATAAATATATTCCAGGGTCATGGACTTGCTAGTAATCATGTTATTTTTCTACTTAGAATCGATTTATTTAATTATCTGGATTATTGATCATAAGGTTAATAATATTCATAAGAATCTTTCAAGTTCTTATGAATCTATCCAAGTTAAATCAATATCTATATTTCTATGATAATAATCTTAACAAGAATGCATTTCAAACTCTTATTATTTAACCAAACAAGGCAATTAAGTATATATCTATCTTAATTGCAAATCCTTCACTCGATGCCCGAGATTCAAATCTTGTTTTATTTGATTTTATATGCAACCAATAATTTCCTTTGTCAAGTTTAATTCAAAGTTCGTAGTTAATATTTCACTGTTAGCTACGCAGTAAAATAATTAAGATCAAAATCAAATAAACAACCCATATCAATAACTTCAATAAAATCAATCCAAGCTTCAAATAACAAAATCACTAACATCCATGACCCTAGAATACTAGAGAGTTTAGCTACTCATGTTCATACTACAATCAATAATATTGATGTCTAAAATACTACAAAGAAAAATACAAGATGAATGTTTAGATGAACTCTTTAATTTGTTGCTCTTCAAATCTTGATCTTCAACTCCTTCCTTTGCTTCAAGAACACTCTCAATGAGTTTTCTCTCAAAATCTTCTCTCTAAGATGCCTAGTAACTTTCCACTCTACTCCAATAATGCTAAAAATTTGATCTTCTCCATGATATAAGATTGCATTAATTAACTTTGAGTGGAATTGTGTGTCTCTTCATTTTCAACCTTAGAAAAATTATTTTAACCGGACTACTCTGCGCGAAGTGCGTGCGCGAAGTGGGCACTTCGCGCATCTGTAGCCCAAAAACTTGTTCATCTGCGCGAAATGGTGCGCGAAGTGACCACTTCGCGCACCTGGGAGAATTTCTCATTCAAGTTTGTTTCTTGATCGTAAAGACTCAAGTCCGAAGGGTTGTTTTTTTGCTCCAAAATTGTGCCATAAAATTTCCAATGGTAGATATAAGCTCCTTTTTCTGCACATTGTACAAATCACAAATTAATAGCTTATATCTTATCAAATTCAGAAATTATGTTATTGGATCATAATTAAATGGACGCATAAATAATGGCTAAACTACTTAGTTTTCGCCTATTATCAAGATTCTCTGGGAAGAGGGGCGCAAACCTTCCAGGAAACTCAAAAGAAGGCTGAACCCGAATATTAAGGATAGGGTGAAAAAGAAAGTGATAAAGTAGCTAGACACGGGGTAGATCCCAGGTATGTTTTCTCACCATTTTGTGCTTTACATGTATTATTATGCCATGAGGACATGGCATGATTTTAAGTGTGGGGTGGGAGACTTATCTTGTATTGTATATTGTATATAGTAGATGTAGCTGTAAGTAATATTAGCTGGCTTGGCCCGAAGATGGACACTTAGCGACATGTTTCTTAAGGGTCTAAGTCGGAATAAAAACACAAAAAAAATCAGAAAATTTGAAAAAATACAAAAATATGAGTAGAAGACTCTTCCTTATGATGGACTATTTAGGACAAGTACTCTTCAGGGAAGTAGTAAACGTAGGAATTTTTCTTTCTTTTATTTTCTTTTTCTAGGTAGTGTATTGTCACGACCCAAATCCCGGTCGTGATGGCGCCCAACACAATGCTAGGCAAGCCCGACCATATTATCCTTTTAACCAGCCAATTATTAAATAAATTAAACTTAAACAGTAGTTAGTCATAACAGGTGATAACCGAAACGTCAAAACATACAAAATACGGTCCCAAACATGTCGTGGTGTCACGAGACTGAGCCTCTACAGAATAGAATCCTAATACAACCAAGTCTAGACAAATAGGAAATCAACAAGATGATATAGAAGGAGAAAACAAGCTCTGCGGACGCTGGCAGCTACCTCGTAATCTCCGCCAAAGTAGATAAGAATCAGCAGCTAAAATGTCTCAACTGCTCTCGGGCACCTGTGGATCTGCACAGAAAGTGCAAGGGAGTGAGGTGAGTATATTTCAACTCAGTGAGTAACAATAATAAATAATAACTGAAGGTAAGAACTCCTGTGCTATCACTTATCAGTTCTAAGGCAACCCTCACAGGTACGTCATCACTATAATAGAACTTTAACCTCCAATCTACGTTTATCTCTACAAGATCTCCACACTGAACAAACCCTCGCTCGTACCCCTACGGTGTACGGCCATCTCAACATATAAAGGCACATACTTATATCTATAATGTATAAGTATCTAAGTAAATAGTAGGATATGATTAAGTATAATGTTGCGGCGTGCAGCCCGCTCCAATACATATACTGCTGCGGCGCGCAGCCCGCTCCATTTAACGTCGACGGCGCTCACTGGGGGTGTATACGGACTTCGGAGGGGCTCCCTAGGCCCAAGCGCTATGGTGCTATGGCGTGCAGCCAGGTCCACCATATATCACTGCGGCGTGCAGTCCGATCCAACATATATACTGCTGCGGCGTGCAGCCCGATCCCATAATATACCAGCGCTCACTGGAATGTGTGCAGACTCGGACTCCGGAGGGCTCCTACAGCCCAAGCGCAATAATACTGCGGCGTGCAGTCCGTCCCACATGTATATTACATGTATATTACATGTACATTACTGCGGCGTGCAGTCCGATCCAATATAGGTATCTATATACATAATACCTCATAATGGGTCCTCGACCCTAACCCAGTCAGTATGCACTTGGCCTCTCAGGCCCAATATAATATATCACAATGGGTCCTTGACCCTGTCTCGGTTAATATAGACTTGGCCTTTCAGGCCCAATATAACATCTCATAGTGGGTCCTCGACCCTATCTCATCTCAATCGGTATAAACTTGGCCTTTCAGGCCCACTCAGCTAGAACAGGGAATTCCACCCTAGATAATCTCTCTCAATGTACACATCTAGTACAGGCTCATATTATGCTATGCAGCTAGAGCTATGGCTGAGTGTATATTTCCAACACAATGTAAAGGTCACCTAGCTCTATAGGTTCCCTAATGCTCTACGGATCGGCACGAGGCCCCAAACATGGCTATTAGCCCAATGGTACAGTTATAACCTCATTAACAGTTGTACAACACAGTATTCTATTAGTCGGGAAGGACTAAGTCCGAATCCCCTATCACAATGTCACCACGCCCATCATAGAACGCGTGTCTCATCTCAATATAGCACTGTAAAGTGCTAGTACGGGGTTTCAAACCCTCAGTACATTATTTACTACTACCACTCACCTCGAACCGGTAGAAGCTTCAATCCGCCTTGCGCTTGCCTCGCAAATCAATCTCCTCGGATGCCAAATCTGCTCAAAGTCATAGAGAATGCATCAATATACGCTAATTTCACGAAATTCATTCGAAATAACCCAATTTATATCAAAACCCACAAGTTGTCAAAACCCGACTTTTGGTACACTTGTCGAAAAATTACAAAAATTACATATTCGGAATCCTCATCTCGATACGAGTCTAGGCATATAAAATTTACCAAAATCGGACTCCATTTGCCCATTCAAAACCTTGATTTTCTAAAATCCAAGACTAGGGCTAAATCCTCCATAATTACCCCAAATTCCTCCATTTTCATGATATAATTGCATGATATTATCAATACCAATCATAATATGAGTTCATAGTTGATTACCTGATGATTTCCCTTGATTTCCTCCTCAAAATCGCCCAAAATCGTCCTTAAGCCGAGACCCCCAAATGTTAAAATGTTTCTGAAATTTTCTAACTTCTGATACACTTACTTACAGCGATTTTCGCTTCTGCGGAACATTTTCCGCTTCTACGCTCCCGTATCCGCGACCAAAGGGTCGCTTCTGCGGTTCCAGGCCTAGCCGGCCATTTCCGCTTCTGCGATATACGGACCGCCTCTGCGCGTCCGCTTCTGCGAAGACTCGACCGCTCCTGCGGAAATTTCCGCTTCTGCGGCTAGGCGTCCGCTTCTGCGGACTCGCCTAAGCGGCTGGCCTTCCGCTTCTGCGATATTTCCCCCATAGCCCTTGGCCGCTTCTGCGGCTCAACACCCGCTTCAGCGGTGCCGCACCTGCGGGCTCCTGTCCGCTTCCGCGATCACATGCGCTTCTGCGCTCCAATATCCGCTTCTGCGGACTCGCTCCTGCGACCACATTTCCGCAGGAGCGAAAATGACAGAACCAGAACAATCAACCTGAAATTTCCATGATTTTTCTCCCGTTTCACCATCCGAAAACACCCCGAGGCCCCCGGACCTCATCCAAACATACCAACACATCTTAATACCTTATTCGAACTTGCTCCAATCCTCAAAACACGTCTAACAACATCAAAACTCATAATTCGCATCGAATTCAAGCCTAAATTCCTTAAAACATTCCAAAATACACATTCGATCAAAAACCCGACCAAACGACGTCCGAATGACCTGAAATTTTGCAGGCACATCCAAAATCACCTAACGAAGCTACTGCAACTGTCGGAACTCCATTCCGACCCCCGGATCTAAATCTCACCTATCGTCCGGATTTCGCCAAAATTCAACCTTAGCCAATTCAAGCCTATTTCTACACCGGGCCTCCAAATTCAATTCCGATCGCTCCCCTAAGTCACAAATCACCTCCCGGAACTAACCGAATCATCAGAATCCGATTCCGAGCCCTCTAGCTAAATAGTCAACTCCGGGTTGACTTTTCTTATTCAAGTTTCCTTCACAAAGGCTATATGCCTCATTCCCAATTAAATTCACTCCTAACTCCCCCGATAGACTCTAACACTTATATAAAAGCATGAATTATGTAATTACAACACAACGGGGTGGTAATTCCCGTGACGACGGGCCGGGTCGTCACATTCTCCCCCTCTTAAGCAAACGCTCGTCCTCGAGCGGGTCAAGAAACATACCTGAAGTCTCAAATAGCTGAGGGTATCTGCTCCGCATCTCCCGCTCAACCTCCCAAGTAGCCTCCTCCACGGGTCGACCTCTCCACTGAACCTTAACCGATGCAATCTCCTTGGACCTCAATTTTCTCACCTGACGACCCAAAATAGCAATAGGCTCCACATCATAGGACAGATCACCATCAAGCTGGATGGTACTGAAGTCTAATACATGAGACGGATCTCCAATGTACTTCCGGAGCATAGACACATGGAATACCGGATGAACGCCGGATAAACTGGGTGGCAAGGCTAACTCATATGCCACCTCTCCAACTCTCCTGAGTATCTCAAAAGGGCCAATATACCTGGGACTCAGCTTCCCTTTCCTCCCGAACCTCATCACACCCTTCATAGGTGAAATCTTCAACAATACTCTGTCACCAACCATGAACGACAACTCTCGAACTCTACGGTCCGCATAACTCTTCTGACGAGACTGTGCTGTACGAAGCCTCTCCTGGATCAACTTTGCTCTATCCAGAGCATCCTGGACTAACTCGGTCCCTATCAATCTAACCTCACCAGGCTCAAACCATCCCACGGGAGATCTACACCGTCTGCCATACAATGCCTCGTACGGGGCCATCTGAATACTCGACTGGTAGCTGTTGTTGTAGGCAAACTCAGCAAGTGGTAAGAATTCATCCCACGAACCACCAAAATCAATCACACACGCCCGTAGCATATCCTCCAGGATCTGAATAGTACGCTCAGACTGCCCGTCTGTCTGGGGGTGAAATGCTGTACTCAACTCAACCCTCGTACCCATCTCTCGCTGAAATGCTCTCCAAAACTGGGAAGTGAACTGAGTGCCTCTGTCAGATATAATAGACACTGGGACCCCATGCAACCTGACAATCTCCCGAATAAAGATCACTGCCAACCGCTCCGATGAGTAAGTAGTACTAACTGGAATGAAATGTGCGGACTTAGTCAGCCGATCAACAATCACCCATACAGAATCAAACTTCCTCGCTGTCCGAGGTAGCCCAGTAACAAAATCCATGGTGATCCTCTCCCATTTCCACTCGGGAATAACCATACGCTGAAGAACACCGCCCGGTCTCTGATGCTCATATTTGACCTGCTGGCAATTGAGGCACTTAGCTACATGTCTAACAATATCCATCTTCATTCTCCTCCACCAGTAGTGATGTCTCAAGTCTTGGTACATCTTTGCGGCACCTGGGTGAATAGAGTACCGCGAACTGTGTGCCTCCTCAAGTATCAACTCCCGCAAACCATCAACATTGGGCACACATATACGGCCCTGCATCCTCAAAACACCATCACTGTCGATAGTCACATCTCTGACATCATTATGCTGCACTCTGTCCTTAAGGACAAGCAAATGTGGGTCATCATACTGTCGCTCTCTGATGCGATCATATAAGGAAGATCGAGAAGCAATACAAGCCAACACTCGACTCGGCTCCGAAATATCTAATCTCACTAGCTGATTGGCTAGGGCCTGAACATCATAAGCAAAAGGCCTCTCCCCAACTGGGATGAAAGCTAAGCTGCCCATGCTAACCGCCTTCCGACTCAAGGCATCGGCCACCACATTGGCCTTCCCCGGATGATACAAAATAGTGATATCATAGTCCTTAAGCAACTCCAACCACCTCCGCTGTCTCAAATTAAGGTCCTTCGGTCTGAATAAGTGCTGAAGGCTGCGATGATCCGTGAACACCTCACAGGAGACACCATACAGGTAATGCCTCCAAATCTTCAAAGCATGAACTATGGCTGCTAGCTCCAAATCATGAACAGGGTAGTTCTTCTCGTGGGGCTTCAACTGACGAGAAGCATAAGCAATGACCCTACCCTCCTGCATCAACACACAACCAATGCCCACTCCCGAGGCATCACAATATACAGTATAAGAACCTGAAGCTGTCGGTAGAATCAAGACTGGTGCTGTGGTCAGTGCTGTCTTGAGCTTCCGAAAGCTCTCCTCGCACTCCTCGGACCATAAGAAAGGAACACCCTTCCGAGTCAATCTAGTCAAGGGTGAAGCAATAGAAGAGAACCCCTGAACGAATCGGCGATAATACCCTGCCAATCCCAGAAAGCTACGGATCTCAGAAACTGAGGTCGGTCTGGGCCAACTCTGAACTGCCTCGACCTTCCTCAGATCTACCTGAATACCATCACAGGACACCACGTGCCCTAAGAATGCCACGGACTCAAGCCAGAACTCGCATTTGGAGAACTTGGCATACAGCTTCTCCTCTCTCAATCTCTGCAACACAATACTCAAGTGCCGAGCATGCTCCTCCTGGCTACGAGAGTAGACAAGTATGTCATCAATGAATACGATCACAAATGAATCAAGATACGGCCCGAATACACTGTTCATCAGATGCATAAATGCTGCTGGGGCGTTGGTCAGCCCAAAAGACATCACAAGGAATTCATAGTGACCATATCTGGTCCGGAATGCAGTTTTCATAATGTCAGACTCTCTAATCTTCAGCTGATGGTAGCCTGAACGAAGATCAATCTTCGAGAACACCCTAGCTCCCTGGAGCTGATCAAACAAATCATCAATACGAGGCAGAGGATACTTATTCTTCACTGTTACTTTGTGTTCAGCTGCCTGTAGTCAATACACATCCTCATGGATCCATCCTTCTTCTTAACAAACAGGACCGGTGCACCCCACGGCGACACACTCGGCCGAATGAACCCCTTATCTAGGAGTTCCTGGAGCTGCTCCTTCAATTCCTTCAGCTCAGCTGGTGCCATCCGATACGGAGGAATAGAAATAGGCTGAGTGCCTGACACCAAATCGATCCCAAAATCAATATCCCTGTCCGGTGGCATGCCTGGCAGGTCTGAGGGAAACACATCAGGAAAGTCTCACACAATGGGAACAAAATCAATACTGGGAGTCTGGGCCTCGACCTCCCGCACAAATGCTAAATAAGAGAGACATCCCTTCCCAACCATTCGTTGGGCCTTGAGGAAAGATATTACCTCGCTAGGTACATACTCAGTCGTGCCTCGCCACTCGATCCTCTGAATGCCCGGCATAGCCAAGGTGACTGTCTTAGCATGACAGTCCAGAATAGCATGACATGGAGATAGCCAGTCCATGCCCAATATAACATCAAAATCAATCATGCTGAGAAGCAACAGGTCTACTCGGGTCTCCAGACCTCCAATAGTGACCAAACAGGACCGGTATACGTGGTCCACAACAATAGTATCCCCTACCGGGGTAGATACATGCACCGGCAGCTCAAGACTCCCTCGGGTCGTGCCCAAATGAGGAGCAAAATATGTAGACACATAAGAATAAGTAGAACCGGGATCAAACAATACCGAGGCATCTCCGTGGCAGATTGAAATAATACCTGTAATGACAGCATCAGAAGTAACAGCCTCAGATCGGCCCTGAAAAGCATAGCATCTAGCCTGTCCGCCTGATCGGCCTCCCCCTCGAGAGCGACCCCTAGCTGTCTGACCCTCACCCCTAGCTGGCGGGGCGGGTGCTGAAGTAGAAGGACCAGATGACGAGGGCTGCCCTCTCTGCTGATAAGATCCGGAAACAAGACGGGGACACTCCCTACGGTGGTGCCCAAACTCTCCGCACTCGTAGCAACTCCCCGGTGCTGGGTACTGAGACTGATAAGGACCTCTGGTGCTGGAGTGACCAGCTGATGAACTAGGCCGAGATGAACCCTGAGCGGATGGGGCCTGTGAAGAACTCTGAGCTGGCATGGCACTGAGAGATGGCTGGCTCTGGTGCGAACCCTGATAACCCTGTCTAGGAGACCATCTGCGACGATCTGAGCGTCTCGACTGCGAAGACCCGAAAGAGCGACCTCGGCTCTGCTGACTCTGGCCTCTGGTCTGTGTGCCACTGGAACTAGCTGCTCCTCGAGGCCTCTTGGCCTCCCTCTCATCCCGCTCCCTGCGACGATCTGTCTCAATGTCGCGAGCAATATCCACAGCATCCTCAAATGTACGACTCAAAACCCTCTCCCGAGTCATCAGAATACGAATGGGGTAGATGAGGTCGTCCACAAAGCGCCCAATCCTCTCTCTGTCGGAATGAACCAACCACGGTGCATATCTGGACAACTCTGTAAATCTGATCTCATACTCTGACACTGACATGTCCCCCTGACGGAGACCCTCAAACTGCCTACGCATCTCCTCTCTCTGAGATCGAGGCACCCATTTCTCCAAGAACATAGTGGAGAACTCCGGCCATGATAGTGGTGCTGCTCCTGCTGGCCTGCGGCGCTCATAAGCCTCCCACCAAGCGAAGGCTGGTCCCTGAAACTGAAAGGTAGTGAAAGATACCCCACTGGACTCCAATATCCCTGCCGTACGAAGCATCCGACGGCACTTATCCGGAAAACCTTGGGCGTCCTCGCCCGGAGCACCAGTGAACACTGGAGGAGATAACCTGGTGAACCTCTCGAGACGACGCTACTCATCGTCCGTCATAGCTGGGACCCTATCCCCCTGAATCTGATTCGCTGGCTGAACCGGAACCACAGGCTGAACTAGAGGAGCCTCTGGTGTCTGCGAGAGAATAGAATGTCAAAGTTCAGTTCAAGTCAAAAGTAATCACACGACAAGAATTCCAAGAATTGAAACTTTCCTAAAAGGTTTGCAGCCTCCGGAGGATAAGTACAGGCATCCCCGTACCGATCCACGAGACTCTACTAAACCGGCTCATGACTCGGCTAGTGCCTGATCTGGTGCTGTTGGCACCTCTGCAACTGGGGGCTGTGGGTCAGCTGGTACTGCCTTAGCTGCCCTAACTCCGCCACGACCACGACCGCGTCCTCAGCCTCTAGCAGGTGGTAGTGGTGGTCGTCCTCCACGTCCAGAAGCTCGAGTTCTCGCCATCCGCGAGAGAATAGAATGTCAAAGTTCAGCTCAAGTCAAAAGTAATCGCACGACAAGAATTCCAAGAATTGAAACTTTTCCTAAAAAGGTTTGCAGCCTCCCGAGGATAAGTACAGGCGTCCCCGCACCGATCCACGAGACTCTACCAACCGGCTCATGACTCGCGAGACCTATTAACCTAGGCTCTGATACCAACTTGTCACGACCCAAACCCCGGTCGTGATGGCGCCCAACACAATGCTAGGCAAGCCCGACCATATTATCCCTTAAACCAGCCAATTATTAAATAAATTAAACTTAAACAGTAGTTAGTCATAACAGGTGATAACCGAAACGTCAAAACATACAAAATACGGTCCCAAACATGTCGTGGTGTCACGAGACTGAGCCTCTACAGAATAGCATCCTAATACAACCAAGTCTAGACAAATAGGAAATCAACAAGATGATATAGAAGGAGAAAACAAGCTCTTCGGACGCTGGCAGCTACCTCGTAATCTCCGCCAAAGTAGATATGGATCAGCAGCTAAAGTGTCTCAACTGCTCTCGGGCACCTGTGGATCTGCACCAAAAAGTGCAGGGGAGTGGGGTGAGTATATTTCAACTCAGTGAGTAACAATAATAAATAATAACTGAAAGTAAGAACTCCTGTGCTATCACTTAGCAGTTCTAAGGCAATCTTCACAAGTACGTCATCACTATAATAGAACTTTAACCTCCAATCTACGTTTATCTCTACAAGATCTCCACACTGAACAAACCCTCGCTCGTACCCCTACGGTGTACGGCCATCTCAACATATAAAGGCACATACTTATATCTATAATGTATAAGTATCTAAGTAAATAGTAGGATATGATTAAGTATAATGCTGCGGCGTGCAGCCCGCTCCAATACATATACTGCTGCGGCGCGCAGCCCGCTCCATTTAACGTCGACGGCGCTCACTGGGGGTGTATACAGACTTCGGAGGGGCTCCCTAGGCCCAAGCGCTATGGTGCTATGGCTTGCAGCCAGGTCCACCATATATCACTGCGGCGTGCAGTCCGATCCAACATATATACTGCTGCGGCGTGCAGCCCGATCCCATAATATACCAGCGCTCACTGGAATGTGTGCAGACTCAGACTCCGAAGGGGCTCCTACAGCCCAAGCGCAATAATACCGCGGCGTGCAGTCCGTCCCACATGTATATTACATGTATATTACATGTACATTACTGCGGCGTGCAGTCCGATCCAATATAGGTATCTATATACATAATACCTCATAATGGGTCCTCGACCCTATCCCAGTCAGTATGCACTTGGCCTCTCAGGCCCAATATAATATATCACAATGGGTCCTTGACCCTGTCTCGGTTAATATAGACTTGGCCTTTCAGGCCCAATATAACATCTCATAGTGGGTCCTTGACCCTATCTCATCTCAATCGGTATAAACTTGGCCTTTCAGGCCCACTCAGCTAGAACAGGGAATTCCACCCTAGATAATCTCTCTCAATGTACACATCTAGTACGGGCTCATATTATGCTATACAGCTAGAGCTATGGCTGAGTGTATATTTCCAACACGATGTAAAGGTCACCTAGCTCTATAGGTTCCCTAATGCTCTACAGATCGGCACGAGGCCCCAAACATGGCTATTAGCCCAATGGTACAGTTATAACCTCATTAACAGTTGTACAACACGGTATTCTATTAGCCGGGAAGGACTAAGTCCGAATCCCCTATCACAATGTCACCACGCCCATCATAGAACGCGTGTCTCATCTCAATATAGCACTGTAAAGTGCTAGTACGGGGTTTCAAACCCTCAGTACATTATTTACTACTACCACTCACCTCGAACCGGTAGAAGCTTCAATCCGCCTTGCGCTTGCCTCGCAAATCAATCTCCTCGGATGCCAAATCTGCTCAAAGTCATAGAGAATGCATCAATATACGCTAATTTCACGAAATTCATTCGAAATAACCCAATTTATATCAAAACCCACAAGTTGTCAAAACCCGACTTTTGGTACACTTGTCGAAAAATTACAAAAATTACATATTCGGAATCCTCATCTCGATACGAGTCTAGGCATATAAAATTTACCAAAATCGGACTCCATTTGCCCATTCAAAACCTTGATTTTCTAAAATCCAAGACTAGGGCTAAATCCTCCATAATTACCCCAAATTCCTCCATTTTCATGATATAATTGCATGATATTATCAATACCAATCATAATATGAGTTCATAGTTGATTACCTGATGATTTCCCCTGATTTCCTCCTCAAAATCGCCCAAAATCGTCCTTAAGCCGAGACCCCCGAATGTTAAAATGTTTCTGAAATTTTCTAACTTCTGATACACATACTTACAGCGATTTTCGCTTCTGCGGAACATTTTCCGCTTCTACGCTCCCGTATCCGCGACCAAAGGGTCGCTTCTGCGGTTCCAGGCCTAGCCGGCCATTTCCGCTTCTGCGATATACGGACCGCCTCTGCGCGTCCGCTTCTGCGAAGACTCGACCGCTCCTGCGGAAATTTCCGCTTCGGCGGCTAGGCGTCCGCTTCTGCGGACTCGCCTAAGCGGCTGGCCTTCCGCTTCTGCGATATTTCCCCCATAGCCCTTGGCCGCTTCTGCGGCTCAACACCCGCTTCAGCGGTGCCGCACCTGCGGGCTC
This sequence comes from Nicotiana noctiflora, assembly GCA_032618575.1. Taxonomy (NCBI): domain Eukaryota; kingdom Viridiplantae; phylum Streptophyta; class Magnoliopsida; order Solanales; family Solanaceae; genus Nicotiana; species Nicotiana noctiflora. The sequence continues at coordinate 214,440 of JASVEL010013773.1, read as the reverse complement.
CTGTCCGCTTCCGCGATCACATGCGCTTCTGCGCTCCAATATCCGCTTCTGCGGACTCGCTCCTGCGACCACATTTCCGCAGGAGCGAAAATGACAGAACCAGAACAATCAACCTGAAATTTCCATGATTTTTCTCCCGTTTCACCATCCGAAAACACCCCGAGGCCCCCGGGACCTCATCCAAACAAACCAACACATCTTAATACCTTATTCGAACTTGCTCCAATCCTCAAAACACGTCTAACAACATCAAAACTCATAATTCGCATCGAATTCAAGCCTAAATTCCTTAAAACATTCCAAAATACACATTCGATCAAAAACCCGACCAAACGACGTCCGAATGACCTGAAATTTTGCAGGCACATCCAAAATCACCTAACGAAGCTACTGCAACTGTCGGAACTCCATTCCGACCCCCGGATCTAAATCTCACCTATCGTCCGGATTTCGCCAAAATTCAACCTTAGCCAATTCAAGCCTATTTCTACACCGGGTCTCCAAATTCAATTCCGATCGCTCCCCTAAGTCACAAATCACCTTCCGGAACTGACCGAATCATCAGAATCCGATTCCGAGCCCTCTAGCTAAATAGTCAACTCCGGGTTGACTTTTCTTATTCAAGTTTCCTTCACAAAGGCTATATGCCTCATTCCCAATTAAATTCACTCCTAACTCCCCCGATAGACTCTAACACTTATATAAAAGCATGAATTATGTAATTACAACACAACGGGGTGGTAATTCCCGTGACGACGGGCCGGGTCGTCACATGTATCATCTCCCCCTTGGTTTTTCTTTTGATCACGGTTCTTTTTCAAGGGTTTTTATTGAACCGGATTAGGTAGATTTTTCTTTTTTATGATTAGAGCCAAAAGGGTAACATGTAACCCCAAGTATGCACAGTAGCAAAAGCTTAATTGAACTTGAGAATGTATTCTCTAAGCTTGACTGTAGAATCTCAATATGCCTTAAATTTGCAAAATAATGCTTGCTTAAACATCGATAGGACTTTGTAGATGAATCGGATTCCAAATGAGTTGCATGCTATGTGTGTGTGAGGTTTTACTTACATTGTATGCTTTACATGATGCCTAGAACTTGCCCTATGTGTTTGCAAAGCGAAATAGAAGTTGTTTGGTTGTAGAAAGGATAGAGGCATTTCTTTGTGTAACCCTATAAACCAATAGACATGAATTCACCTGTACATAATATCTTAGTTAACCCCTTTTGAGTTTAAAGCCTATTCTTTGATAACCTTTGAATGTTCATCAAATTATTATATTGTTTTACTTTACCTCCTAGAAGAACTTGTATTGAATTGAATATGAAAAAGTATAAGTGTGGGGTGAAGGGAAATTGAAAAAGGGAAAATCAATAATGAATGGTAGAAAATAGTGAACTGACTAAAATAATGTACATGTGTTGCAAAGCAAAGAGATATTCGGAGAAAAAGAGCTATATCAATGAAAATTAGTAAGGTCAGTTACACCAACAAAAGAAAAGTGGGGATTCAAAGTAAATAAAGGTGAAGGAATGTTTAGGGGAGACATAAGGAAGAAAAATAAAGGGAAATTTTGAAAAGGAAAAGAAAAGTGCTTAGGGAGGTTAGCCACTATAACCAAAAGTATCCTACCCGTCTCGTAGCCAACATTACAACCCTTAAAGACCTCTTGATCTATGATTGAATAACTCGATTAGTGGAGTATTATACTAGGGGCAAGCCTATGGTGTGTCTGTATGCATATGAATGTTCTTTGTTGATAGTGAGTGAATTTTTTAGATATTTATAAGTTCCATGTTCTAAAGTGCTTATGTGTGGGAACTTCTCCCAATAAATTACGTGAGGGCGTGTAACTCAAGAAGAAGGAGGTAAATTTGCAAGTTTTTTGGTAATAAGTAGAGTAAGCTATAATGTGCTGGCATGAGAGTTTACGGTTAGGTAAAGATTGTGCATATCTTAGGTTAATCATGAAAATTAGCTTTTGTGACATAATTTGGGGGAGACATAAATAAAATTGGCCTAAGGTGTGATTAAGGTTGCTCGAGGACGAGCAAAGATTTAAGTGTGGGGTATTGATAATAGGTGAATTTGACTATATTTATGCCCTAAATAATCACGGTTTATCATTGTTTTGATATCATTTATGATGAAAAAATACTTTTATTAGTTTTCTTAGTGTGTTATAGGTACACTTGAGCTAATGAAGACTGAAAGAGCAAGTTTTAGAGTCAAAAGATGGTGAAAAAGGCCAAAGTGTGGTACAAGTCAAGAACTTATGTTGAAAATAGCCGGGAAGGTGTGATTCCGAGCTATATGGATGTTATGGAATGAATTTAAGTGATTTGGAGCTTTGAAGTCTGAGTAAAAGCTCAAGGAATAAAGACGGGATCGAGTTAGGGGGTCAAATTTGATAGTGTAGTAAAAGCGAAGAATGGATGAGGCATATTGCGCACTGTCTAGTAAATTGGACATAATTATTTGGTCAAAACTCCATTTTGGCTCCATAATATATGGTTGGAAAGCTAAAGAAAAGGGCTACAACTTTCATGTTTTTTGGGTTTCCAATTGCGTAACGTAACAGGGTGAAAACCAGCGGTGTCTCCGCAACCGCAGTGGAACCGCGGAAAAACAGGCCTGCAGAAGATTTTTGAAGATTCAGAGAACTGTTCTGTCCGCGGTTCATCCGCGACCATGGAAGAACCACGGAAGGTGCCGCAAATATTATTCCTAGTTGTGTACAAATTCAGTTTTTAAGCCCTAAACCCTCTATATAAACCCCTAGTTCGCCCAATAGAGGCAAGTAGTCTATTTTTCACTACTTTTACAAGACAATTAGTAAGAGAGAACTCTCTCAACCCATTCCTTTATTTTATATCAAGTATTTATTTTATGAATTCAATTATTATTCTTGTTTCTTTGAGAAATGAGTAGCTAAATCCTTTTCTAAGGTTTTGATGGAACCTATTGAGTGATGAACTTATCGTTTATGCGATTACAAATTGTGACTTAGATTTCTATTTGTTCAACTTCATTCTTATTGTAGTTAATTGGTAGACGTCCCAATTAGCGGTGCCTATTTAGTGTGCATAACTTGGAAAAGAGTGCATATTTAGGTTTATTGTTGAACAACACCACACATAGGTTATTGGAGGAATCTATAACTTTAGGCGTAAAGATGGGGTTAGGAATAACAAAGTCTTGGGTGCAATCTTAAGTGAACTATTCAAATTAAAGCTAGCTAGGGTAGCTCGGGAGAGTGCACTAGTAAATTATTGTAATTGCTCGGGAGAGGGTTACGATACAAATAGCGTTCATGATTGATAGAATATATTAACAATTTGTATGAGCATAACGATAAGGGATTCCATCAATAGGGAAAATCAATACCTTAGTCTTTCTCCATATTATTTTACTCAACATTAAATTCTTTCTTTTCAGTCTTTTAATTCTTGCAAAGTAGTTGTTCGAAAAACTCACAAAAATATATTTAAAATTTGGGAACTTGATTCGGAAGTGTTCTTGGGTTGTGAAAGTTGTAACTGGTAGGTTAATTCCCTGTGGGATCGATCTTGGACTTATTAGACCAGGTTATATTGACTGCGACGGTTGTTTGGACGTAAATCAGAAGCCCCTAGAAGCTTGTAGTGTGGTGTATTAATTTTTATTTTAGGCTTTTAGGAAGGATAACTTGGAAAGCAAGTCAGAATCATAGGGACTTTTAAGCAAAAAGCAGAAATTAAAAGAGGACCTAAGTGGTAAAACAAAAATCTGAAGTTGCCCTACTTGCTTGCCTATAAAGGCAAGTCATTCTTGCCTTGCAAGGGAGAATTTTGAGCCTACCAAATTTAAGAGATAAAAATACATCAGATTTTGAAGAGATTCGAGAGCTAAAAAAAGCTGGCAGAACTTAGAGAATTTAAGAGCTGAAAAATGTATAGAAGGGAGAGACTTAGAGATTAGAATTTGAGAGCCTAGAGAAAGCGCTTAATTTCACTGTTCTATTTAAAAAATCCTGAAATTATTTAGGTTTCTATTTTGAGCTAACTCCTGAATAGTTGAAGGGGTAAAAGGAGTTGAGTCTGTTTTGGTATTCAAGTATTTGGTTCATTTTGGTTGGATATTCGATTACAGGGTTTTATTCAACATTCTGCTAGTTCGAAATTGCTTAAAAGCTAGGCATTCCTTGATTTTCCTAGGCTAGTACTATTGTAGCTCTAGTAATGTAGATCAATTTTGTAATCCGTGTTAGCTTGAATGTAGAAATAATTTGGTGAGTTATCAGGTTCTATCATTGTCCATAGTGTGTAAACCTTCAAGTATCTTTAAGGTTTTCTATCATGTTTCAAATATTAGTTTAAATTTTACATTTGAAATTATGTGTGGGCCTGAAAATGACTGCATGTTAATATGTTTGTTTGTATAAATTATGTGACTAATAGATGTGTATAATGGTCATGAGTTAAATTGCGATCCTCGTTTCAATATAGGATTTCCATAGTCTCAGTTTTATGGTCATTCAATTTACAATCTGCAATTCGAAATTCAATTGTTCATATAGTGTCCTTTAGTTTTGAACATTTTACTCCTGTAATCGGTCCATTTATCTTCATTTAAAAAGTGAAATTAAAAAGGGCTGGCCACTTGAGTTGAATTGCGGACTCGAGCTAAGGATCTTGTCATTATTAAAAGCTATCCTTGTTCGAGTTTGGGCTCACTCTTGGGCCAAGGCATGTTAAAAAATGAGTTTGATTTTGGTTTAGTCAATTTGTGTCATTATCCAAATCTTTCAATCTCATGTTTATGTGTTGAATATCATGTTGTTTTGCATTTTCATGTTTTGGGCATGAACCCGTTGGATCACAAGAACTGGGCAAAGTGCTGGCCCATTTTTAACCATTGCCTTTGTTCGAATCTTGGCCTGATTTTATGTCCAAGCTTGGCTGTCCCTTTAAATGGGATCTAAGTTCCATCTTGGGGACCAAAACCTGTTGTTCCTTTTAAATGTTGTTTCTTTCCTATTAGGCTACCAATTTATTAGTGTTGGGCCTAGCCCTTCTTGTTAAAGTAATTAGTTTTTACCATGAAAATTAATTAGAATTGTAGCTATAGTTGGTGTTAACCATTTAAATCTTTCAATTAGCATAGGAGTTTAACCATAATAGATAATAATAGTTGTCACGACCCTAAACCCGGTCGTGATGACGTCCAACCTAACGCCTAGGCAAGCCCGATCAAATACACTCTCAGCCCGAGCTTAGAGCTCAAAATTATTTATTTTAAGTCATTAACAGTGAAGGAAACCATACTAAACTGATGGTCATAAAAAAATATCCCGAAATCTCCCAAATACAGTGTAACTTCCGAAATATCTGGGGTCACGAGCCAAGAGCCTCTATCAGAATATCAAGACAATACTGTAAATAACTCTATAAGTCTGAGAGTACGCGGAATAAACAAAACAACAGAGTAATAAGGGTAAATGATGGGTCCTGCGGACGCCAGGCAGCTACCTCGACGATCTCAAATGAAGCTCGAAACCAGCACCAAGCTCAGCTAAGCTTCCAAGTACCTGAATCTGCACACATGGTGCAGGGAGTAGAGTGAATACTTCCAACTCAGTGGAAATAAAAGTAAATAATGCTAAGGAAAAGAAAACCACGCAAAGCACTATCTTGCGCTATAAGAATACAGAACCATATTTTTAAATTTCAATACAATTTCATGATATTTCCTTTATAACATATCTAAGCAGATTTTGAATTCTCTTTCCAACATCTCTTTCTTTCATTATTAATAGTTCAATACCTGGGTACAATATCAAACAGTGCAAGTCTGCACTCAAATTATCCCCTTGGGCTCAACACTCCTTAAAAATTCTCACCAGGGTATCTGGTCAATAATGCAAATAACACATGTATGTCAGTAATGTATGAGTGCTAAATGTCATGCCATGTTGTACAAGTAGACCAAATTCATGAATGCAATGCAATGCACATGACACTATGGTGTACAGCCCGATCCATGCAAAGGCACCCGCGCCCACTGTGGGGGTTCAGACTCCAGAAGGGCTCCTACAACCCAAGCGTAATATCAATATCACTCCCGCTGCGGCGTGCAACTCGATCCATGCATAGTCATAAATGCATATAAGCCCTTTGGGCAACAATATCATAACAGCTCATAGCTAAAATGTCATCCGAGCCTTGTTTATGTTTTCAAATCTTATAAAAATGTTGAGTCACAAAATACTATTTTAAAACGTTAGACTGAGATGAAAATATTCATAGTATTGCCAATACAGTGATACCAATCCCTGAAGGATTCAAATATTCGGCACGAAGCCCAAAATATGGTAATCAATCCCGTTCATGATAATTAATATCTTTATTAGGGTATCAATTCAATTTCAAGCAATTAGGTAGTATTTTTATTAAGCGGGACGGACTAAGTCACAATCCCCAATGGTTCTCTACCTCACGCCCGTTATCCGGCGTGCAAGTCACCTCAATACATCACTATGATGTGCAAGTCCGGGGTTTACAAACCCTCAGGACATAATTTACAAGTATTACCCACCTCGATCAGGCAAAAACTCTAGCCCGCGAAGCCTTTGCTCCTCTAACCGGCCTCCACGCGCTTCGAAACTAGTCAAAATCAGTAAAATATATCATAATAGGCTAACGGAACAACACCCATTCAAAAACAATCGAAATATAAAAAAATCTCAAAACTAGCAAAACCCGAGCCCAGGGACCGCTTCTCGAAAAATTATGAAACTCATATTTTCTGAATCCTCGTCTCGCCACAAGTCCGTACATATAAAATTTATCATAATCGGAGTCCATTTGACCACTCAAATTATCATTTTATCAATTCATAGGCTTTAAGCAAAAACCTCCATTTTACACTTTGATTCCTCCAATTTTAGTGATTAATTCCATGTTTTAACACCATATTGATATAATCTAGGTCCAAAAGTTCTTACCTAATGATACTTCACGAATTCCTCATCCAAATCGCCCAAAATCCCTCTTTGTTCGAAGCCCTAAATATTTTTTACACTTCTGAAATTTACAAGGCACTGATCACTTAAACCCTCAGCGATTTTCGCTTCTACGACTCATTGACCGCACATGCGGTCCCGCTTTTGCTGTAAAACGACCGCTTATGCGGTTTCTCATTAAACTCACAATAACCGCTTCTGTGGACTCCCAACTGCACCAGCGATTCCGCTTCTGCGGTACCATGAACGCTTCTACGGTCTCTCCACTAATCTCTAGGACCGCTTCTGTGGTTCCAAACTCGCACCTGCAACTCCGTTTAGGCGGACCATGTTCCGATTCTGCGGAACTTCACTATTCAAGCCCAAACCGCTCCTGTGCTATAACATCTGCTTTTGCGGACTCGCTCCTGCGGTCCATTTCCGCATAAACGGAAATACCAGAAGGCATATAATTACAAACCTGCAATTTTACCAATTTCCTTCCGTTTAACCATCTGAAACCATCCCGAGGCCCTCGGGACCTCAACCAAAAATACAAACCCACTCTAAAACACGATACAAATTTGTTCCCGTCTTAAAAAAAACACATCCCTAAACACAAAAATCATCAAATCAAGGCAGATTCAAGCCTAAGTTTCAACTAAAACTTCTGAAACCTACGTTCAATCATATACCCGACAAAACGATGTTCGAATGACCTGAAGACTTTTAGACATATCCAAAATCACCTAACGAAGCTACTACAACTATTGGAATTCCATTCTGACTCCCGCATCAAAATATCACCTATCAACCAGATTTCGCCAAAATTCCAACTTCGCCAATTCAAGCCAATTTCTACACCGGACCTCCAAATTAAATTTCAATCGCTCTCCCGATTCATAAATCATCCCCCGAAGCTATCCGAATCACCGAAATTCACATCCGAGCCTACTAACTACATAGTCAACTTCGGGTTGACTTTTCTAAAACAAGCTTCCTTCAACAAGGCTATATTCCTTATTTTTAACCAAAACCAATTCAATAACGCCCGATCAACTCAATTACCGATATAAAGACATGAAGCATTATAATAAGGGGAAACGGGGCAGTAACTCACGTGATAATGGGTCAGGTCGTTACATTCTCCCCAACTTAAATAAACGCTCATCCTCGAGCGGACTCAGAGTTGTACTATAAGCATCCCAATAGCTGAATGACCTTACCAAGCATATACTTAGGTTATCCCATGTCACCCTATCTCACACAAGTCGGATAAGACAATATAGCTGAAATTCACAGTCAATCCAAACCATAAACCACATTGCCCTTTCCGAAACTATATACCAAATCCGAACCCTACATTTATACTCGGAATAAACCCTAACCAACTATAATAACCCATACTTTCCACTCCAGGTGAGACCATATGATATACTACAACACCCAAACACTCAAGATGCTGCCATCTATTCATAACAATTGGCCACAATAACCAAATATTAACAGAAAAACCTTTTTCATTATCTAAAGTCTTATTCTAATACCTTCATATACTTTCCACGGCAACTGAAACACGCGATAGACCGAACCCATCTCTCAGGTCAACCATTCACAAATCCATTTCCCTTTTGATTCATACTACAACAGATTTCGGAGCCAAACCTCAATATTACCCTTCTATCCAGCTGAAATCACAAATGCTCGCACTCATTAATGACTCCGATGATCATTTTGATTATAACACACCACACTGGTGATATGACACCTCAACACCGGTCTAAGCCACGATGAGCACAACACAGTCTCCAATAAGAAATGATCTAACACACTCAAATCATGACAACTGACTCAAACGAAAGAGCCACAATTCAATTCCTCCGTACCATCACAACACAGAACTAAGATCACATCTCACATCATAGAAATAGAGTAACTAAATCCTCCTCGAAAGATCATAACATCACGTGTCCTTGCCACAACTCATGATTCCATCCCAACACTATTACCCCTGAGGCACCTCAAGTCACCAAGCTCAACACGGTCAGCCACGCACAGATTTAGGTCTGCACTCAAGAAATCAATCACACCCACGGTGAAATAATTAACATACTCTATTCAATTTTGAAAGGACACAACCGATGCGCTATTCGCCGATCAATACACAATACGGACTTTCCTCAGAAACCAGGAAGTAATGCATACAAGGAAACATACAAATAAGACTATTCATCATATCACACTATTGCGGCGTGCAACCCGATCCAGATATCATACCCGTAGCGGCGTGCCACCCGATCCAAATACCATACCCATGGCGGCGTGCCACCCGATCCATACATGTATACCTCACAAAAAGGAAATGCACATCGAGTCAAATTTGCTCATTACAATAAACATATATAGTCCTATGCTCGGCCACACAAAACGCATTCGAAAAGTCACTCAATACCGGAACTAAATCAATGGTAGAAACCTCAGCACGGATATCCGCCACGAAGGCCCAATTAACAAAGCAATACTTGCCAGACGTCCACTGGTCTTTTGAATACAACCACCCTGCAAGAACATAACTCGATGCACTCTGCCACGCAACCTGTGGCATTTTCCGACATAGTCCATATCACATTAGTCTAGAAAACCTGACTTTGGAACAACCAGTCTGGAATCCAATATCATAACCCAATTTAACATATCAAGCAAAGAAAGATCCACTAGGGCTTCTAATTTCCAATAACTGCTAAATGGTGCCGATACACACGATATACAACCACTGCATAGGCGAATCACGAGAACTTCTAGTCTCTAACACATATATAACCCATTATTTACTATGTCTGATCACACACTCCACCGTATGAATACATACACGCATCAAGCATCCATTCATACTACGAAAGACATTCAGAAATTTCCCTATGCCATCAACAACTCAATCTTCTCAGTCGATTCAACAAGAGGATACTGCAATACCACCAAATATTATTGCCCTTTTTGAACATATACCCCGCCAAATCACTAGAATGGCAGCACCATTTTGCTTAATCACCCGAAAGATCGATTCTCAAATTACCTGCAGCTACCCGCGCTGCTCTAGAATTCTAATGACTTACCATTATATTATGAACTGAAAAAAAACTTTAAATATGAAATTCTCAATTCTCCATATCATTACACACAGACCACACCACACTTATGATAACATGAGGACTTCTACCTCTCTCCTGCGCCGCAGACCTCGACGCACTCAACTAGTCAAGAACTTTTATGAACCCATATAGAAGAAAAATTATTACACATTCCATGCTTCGCATACCAACACGAAATGTACTCATTTTTCAAACCACGGTAAAACACATCACGAACTTTTTCTCCCAATTCCATTGCACAAGCTAAATTGCCAGGACTGAATCCTTTAACCCACACCGAGCTTCGCAACTACCAACACTGAAGAGATTTGCTGCACAATACCTGTAAGACTCATTACTCCGAACATATACCAGGAATTAATTGTATCCTTATCATACCATTTCGGTTTATCATCAAGCTATTCTTTATTTCAATTTCCTTTGTGATTCATTCTTAATTTAATATTCTCCTTTGCTGAAGCACCATAATATCTCAAGTCAGGTTACCACACGAGACTCGTACATAAGACCACACAGTCTAAGACCCATGGGCCACTGAATATTCTGTCAGATGATTCCCAGAAGTACCACATTCTATAATACTTTATTTTGAATAACTTCATGCGATTCTGAATTCGTTATCATTACCTTCCAATACAGATACATAGAATCCCATAATTAATATAACATACCACAAGTCTTGATCTCTTCTAACGAAAATACAGTCTCTAGCCACATACACAATTTTAAGACACCTGACTGCTACATGCAATATCCTGAACATCGCAAAACCATTCTCGAAAGTCATTCACCCTTCTTCAGTTGTAATTCACATGTCTTATTGAACAGGACCACTTGTGCCTTATTAATAATCTAACGCCGCAATAACATGATCTCGTACAGATACAAATAACTATATTTCTTTTCTATACACTGATTATTCCTTATCAATAACAACTCAAAACATCCTAATATTTCTTCACATCTACGACGCACCATACAACTTTTATCAAATTTTTCCTTCACACTTAGAGACAAAACCAACATAGCACACAATAGTGCAATAAGTTAATCAAACTTCCCCAACTTGGCTCGAAACCATATACCAAGGCACGTTTAACCACTCATTGCATTCTTACTCAATCGAAGCCACAATGTTATAGTGAGGTTAAACTCAAGTCATTTACAAGCTTTGGCGGAGACTCGAATCATCAGAAATCTTAACTCTTCTACAATTCTTGCATACATTCACACACAACAGTTAAGCCCACTCTTCAGGTAACGAAATCTTTCTAAGTCCCAAATTTTCCAAAAAGTTCGATAGAGTTTCCTTTGTAATTTGGTCTATCCACCTATCAGATAATCACTAAAACCATCCTAACAACACGTCCACAACTCGACAAGACATCACAATGCATATCAACAACATTAATCTCAATGCTACACGAATTATATTATCAAAATTGATACATGGACGTGCGTTTCACTTGCCCGAATCATAAGAAATATCAAATACCTTTCAATTACACCTAAGAATCAAGACACCTAAGGGCACCCCGCAACAGATAACCCACTTGTTTCACCTCAATTTAGTATTTCAGCACACGTTCCACCAGGATACACAGAGCACAATCAATTAGTCTTCCTGAGTCTGAACTCATACCACCGCATGTAATGCACTTTACCTTTCCACTAAGAGATATGAAAATATTCTCCACACCCATAGGCCGGGGCTACACAACAAATCACAATAAAAATCAAACACCTAACAACTCACCCATTATCAAGCTACCATTTCCACAATTAAGGATAATACTAACCATATAAATTCATAATGCCAGCTCACAAATTCAGCACCTCGGTGCTCAAGCCATAGGCAAAGATCCGGCCTCAAGTCCTCCCGAGTGGCCAAACATGAAATCATGGAGATTATATCTCGTCCCTCAATCGAGGAATCACAAGCCATCAAGGAAAATATAATACTAAGTGCTCGAGTGCGCATACACACGTGTGGAGAAAATTTCAAAGATTATATCTCAAGCTGAATCAATTACACACGATAAGAATTCCAAGAATTTGAAGTGTTTCCTAAAAGGTCTGCTGCCTCCAAGGATAAATACAAATGTCTCAATACCGATTTGCGAGACACTACTAACCGGCTCAAGACTCACGAGGCCTAGTAACCTAGGCTCTAATACCAACTTGTCACGATCCCAAACCCGATCAAGATGGTGCCCAACCCAACAGCTAGGCAAGCCCGACCAAATACACTCTCAGGCGAGTTTAGAGCTCAAAATCATTTATTATAACTCATTAATTTTGAAGGAAACCAAAATAAATTGATGGTTATAAAAAGAATATCCTGAAATCTCCCAAATACAACGTAACTTCCCAAAGATCTAGGGTCACGAGCCAAGAGCCTCTATCAGAATATCAGTACAATACTATAAGTACCTCTACAAGTCTGAGAGTACGCAGAACAAACAAAACAACAGAGTAATGAGGGGAGTGTCGGGCCCTCCGGACGCCAGGCAGCTATCTCAACGATCCCAAATGGAGCTCTAGACTAGCACCAAGCTCAGCTAAGCTTCCAAGTACCTGAATCTGCACACATGGTGTAGGGAGTCGAGTGAGTACTTCCAACTCAACGGTAATAAAGGTAAATGATTCTGAGGAAAAGAAAACCACACAAAGCACTATCTTGCGCTATAAAAATACAGAACCATCTTTTTAGATTTCAGTACACTTTAATGGTATTTCCTTTATAACATATCTAAGCAGATTTTGAATTCTCTTTCCAACATCTATTTCTTTCATTATAAACAGTTTAATACCGGGGTACAACATCAAATAGTGCAAGTCTGCACTCAAATCAACCCCTTGGGCTCAGCACTCCTTAACAATTTCCACCAGGGTATCTGGTCAATAAGGCAAATAACACATGTATGCGAGTAATGTATGAGTGCTAAATGCCATGCCATGTAGTGCAAGTAGACCCAATGCATGAATGCAATGCAATACACATGACGCTGTGGCATATAGCCCGATCCTTGCGAAGGCGCCCGCACTCACTGTCGGGGTTCAGACTCTAAAGGGGCTCCTACAGCCCAAGCGCAATATCAATATCACTCCTGATGCGACATGCAGCCCAATCCATGCATATTCATGAAATGCATATAAGCCCCTTGGGCAATAATATCATAACAGCTCACAGGTAAAATGTCATCCAATCCTTGTTTAAGTTTTCAAATCTTATAAGAATGCTGAGTCGCAAAATACCATTTTAAAACCTTAGGCTGAGATGAAAATATGCACAATATTGATAATTCAGTGATACCAATCCATGAAGGATTCAAATATTCGGCACGAAGCCCAAAACACGATAATCAGTCCAGTTCATGATAATTAATATCTTTATTGGGTGTCAATTCATTCTCAAGCAATTAGGTAGTGTTTTTATTAAGCGGGACAGACGCATTCACAATCCCTAATGGTGCTCTACCCTACGCCCATTATCCGGCGTGCAAGTCATCTCAATACGACACTATGATATGCAAGTCCGGGGTTTACAAACCCTCAAGACATCTTTTACAAGTATTACCCACCTCGATCCGGCGAAAACTCTAGCTCGCGACGCCTTTGCTCCTCAAACCGGCCTTCACGCGCGTCGAAACTAGCCAAAATCGGTACAAATATATTATAATAGGCTAATGGAACAACACCCAATTGAAAACAATCGAAATATAAGAAAAATGTCGAAACAAACAAAACCTAAGCCCCGGTCCCGCTTCTTGAAAAATTATGAAACTCACATTTTTCGAATCCTTATCTCGCCACGAGTCCTTAAGTATAAATTTATCAAAATTGGAGTCCATTTGACCCCTCAATTATCATTTTATCAATTCTTAGGCTTTAAGAAAAACCTCCATTTTACACTTTGATGCCTCCAATATCAGTGATTAATTCCATGTTATAACACCATAATGACATAATCTAGGTCCAAGAGTCCTTACCTGATGATATTTCACGAATTCCTCTTCAAAATCGCCAAAAATCCCTCTTTGTTCGAAGCCCCAAAGAATTTTTACACTTTTGAAATTTTCAATGAACTGATCACTTAAACCATCAGTGATTTTCGCTTCTGCGACTCATTGACTTCACTTGCGGTAAAACGACTGCTTATGCGATTTCTCATTAAACTCACAGTAATTGCTTCTGCGGACTCCCCACCGCACCAGCGGTTTCTCTTCTACAGTCTCTCCACTAATCTCTAGGACCGCTTCTGCGTTTCCAAACTCGCACCTATGACTCCACTTAGGCGGACCATGTTCCGTTTCTATGGAAGTTCACTATTCAAGCCAAACTACTCCTGCGATCTAACATCTGCTTCTGTCGACTCGCTTCTGCAGTCCATTTTCGCAGAAGCGGAAATACTAAAAGACATATAATTACAGACCTGCAATTTTACCAATTTCCTTCCGTTTAACCATCCGAAACCATTCAGAGGCCCCCAGGACCTCAACAAAAAATATGAACTCAATCTAAAACACAATACGAATTTGTTCCAATCATAAAAGAAAACACATCCCTAAACACAAAAATCATCAAATCAAGGCAGATTCAAGACTATGTTTCAACTAAAACTTCCGAAACCTAAGTTCAATCATAAACCCAACCAAACGATGTCCGAATGACATAAAACCTTGTAGACATATCCAAAATTACCTAACGAAGCTACTGCAACTATTAGAATTCCATTCCGACTACTGGATCAAAATCTCACCTATCAACCGAATTTCGTCAAAATTCCAACTTCGCCAATTCAAGCTTATTTCTACACCGGACCTCCAAATTAAATTCCGATCACTCTCTCGATTCTTAAATCATCCCCCGAAGCTATCCGAATCACCAAAATTCACATCCGAGCCTACTAACCATATAGTCAACTTTCGGTTGACTTTTCTAAAATAAGCTTCCTTCTTCAAGGCTATGTGCCTTATTTTTAACAAAAACCAATTAAATTACGCCCGATCAACTCAATTACCGATACAAAGACATGAAGTATCACAGTAAGGGGGAAATGGGGTGGTAACTCACATAACGACGTGTTGGGTCGTCACAATAGTTCTCTGAGTTTTAGCTCGAATGTCCTTTTAAAAAGAAAATTGAGGTAAGCCGCGCCAAATAAAATCACAAAATACGTGGCCCTCTTTATTGATATCTTTAAAATCCTTAAAGCTCAGGTCATGCTATTTAGAATATTTTCAAGGCCCCGGCTAATATATTAACACATTAGCTTCTTTAGGCATGTCAATTAATAATATTACCTTCTTAAACTCAGGTGAATATTTCATGTGTTCAATATCCACATCCTTAAATGTTGAATAAAATGTGTTTCGGATTGCGGGTGCATTTTTTGTGACGCAATCCAAAGATATGTTTTAAACGACGTTCAATTTCCTTTAAAATTAATTAAAAGTGGTAAATAATGTAAAATTACATCATAGGTTGAAACATGTCTTAAAATTAGGTAATCGGCCAACAATGATAGTTTAAGAAACCCTGTTAGAACCACAGAATCCAGGGGTGCCTAACACATTCCCTCGAGTTAATAGAATTTCTTGTTCGTATACTTTACTTGGAAAGTTGAAAACTTCCTCGATTTGGACATTAAGATAAACCAGTGACTTGTAAGACCAATAAGTCTATCCCAAGTGGAGAGTCTAATAGTTAAATAATCCTATTTAAAATAATGTCACTTTAATTGGAAAAACTCCATTATACACTATCTTCCCGGGGGTGGTGTGTAAAAAGGAGGTATGACAGCTCTAGCAACTCTACTGAGGAGCAAAACCCAGAACTTCGGTTTGGAGTTCAAGAATTCGAGCTTAGAATAGCTGTTATGATTGGCTTTACTTGTTATCTGATTTTCCTACATGTTTGAGCCTAATATGCTAAATGTTTTCCGCTTTGATATTTTGTGAATTGTATATATAAACTGCTACGTAACCCTTCCTCTCTTCGAGTCTTCTACATCATGGAGAAGGGTACAATTCATGCGACTTCTCTTCTGTTTACAGTCTTATCCTATATAGAACGAGGTTCGGACAAGTTGCTAATCCGGTGAAGCTTCTGTATTCCCTTAACGCTGCCCCCTCCCTCGGCTCGAGTTGTCTGCTCGGGTAAGCTAGGTCTAGCACAATAAACCTAGGTTTTAAACCTAGTATACAAAATGCTGGATCCCTAGTAGGAACATTTATTTCCATCACGTGCATTTGACTTAGGGGACTTAACATAAGGGTTGGGTTCGTCTTGGACAGGCGAGCTGAAATGAAAAGACCATTCTGATGCATCTTACTTGCTACTTGTGCATTTATTTTCTTCAGTCCTGCATGTTGACTGGCTTGTAAATAACGGGAGAGAGTGAAAACGATAATAGCAATGTTAGGGTTAAGTGAGGGTAATCACCTGTTTTGAGAAAAGCAATACCCAAATAATACTGAAACGTTGCCATATTTTTTAGAAAATAAAAGAAAAAGAAAGTTTTTGTTTTCACAATATTGGTTTTGTCAAATCTGCCCGAACTACACTAGTTTGATTCCCATCGGATGTGGGATAACTGAAATGCTGCCGGATTTTTGAGAAAATAAAAGAAAAGAAAGGTTTTATTTTCACTATATTGGTTTTGTCAAGTCTGCCCGAACTACACCAGTTTGATTTCCACCGGATGTGGGCTACGTGGGCAACATTCATCGAGTCCAACTTCCCTTTTTACCAAAATTGCCCAAAAATAACAAAATATTTAGTTTTTGTCACAAATAAGTAAGGTGATGCCAATGTCCCCAAAAGGGCATCAGAAGGCTATTTTTGTAAGAACGATCACCTTGGGTCATTTTTAACGGTTATGGGGCACAACCTTAAAATCATCTTTCCCGAATTGCTAATGTCATATTCCGCAAGCCGAGGGTTTATTTTTGAAATGAAAATTTTGAAAAAATGATGTTACTTTTTATCTTAGGTTAAAATAAGTCTTTAAATCACCTTAATAAATGTGTAGGATGAGCACGAATGAAATTAAACCGTTCACAATCCTTAAAGAGATTCCCTTGAAGCTCCATATGTGGTGGATTGATCTAGAAAAGGGCAATAGAGAAATAGTTGTAAAATTTCTGGGAGGCCTCATCGAACTATTGAACGTCAAGCCAAGGTTGGACATAATTGAAGCTTTAATACCATTTTGGGACCCGACTCGCAATGTGTTCCGTTTCTCTAACTTTGAGCTCACACCTACATTGGAGGAAGTTGCGGGTTGTGCGGGCCTTAATGGAAATCTTTGAAGCCAATATCCGTTGGCATCAAGACCGGTATCTCGACACAGATTTCTAGATTTACTTAGTATTAGTCGGGATTTTTGGGATGTTCTGGATGGATATCTATCAGAAGGGTATTGTACATTCCATTTCTTGTACCATAGATATGGTAACCCCCGAGATTTTGAAGATCCAAAAACTGGTCTAACCCATGTCAAAAACAAAGAAAAATGGGAGGCAAGGTAGGGTTTAGCTTTCATGGTAGCTTTCTTAGGAGTTGTGGTCTATCCACAAAAATATGGGAATATATAGATAGGTCTTGTGGGAATGATCGATGTTGCAATCAAGAAAGCCAACAATATTGTGGTTCCTCTGATCGTATCTAAAATCAATCGAGCCTTGTCAATCTATCGGGAAGGGGGAAAGTTCCTCTAGGGTTACAATTTGTTACCACGGTTATGGATGCAAGAACACCTCTGTCACCAGGTTGGGTACATGAATTATAGTTTGACCGGGTTGAGCTGCATTGAAGAATTTGAAACCTAGGTAACAGGTATTAAATTCCCTACGGGTACTGAAGCTTGGCTTGCACATATGAGATCCTTGACTGCCGATAAGATTGAGTGGTCATTTGGATGGCTTCCTGCCATCAAAGCAGAGTGCATGTTCGCTGAAGTGTCTTATATCCTCTTGATGGGAATCCGGAGCATCCAGCCCTATGCTCCCTACAGGGTCTTGCAACAATTAGGAAGATATCAAACTGTCTACAATGACAAAGATTTGAGTAAATATGTCATTGAACTGGGCCCAAAAGCCACATTTCCAGAAGGAAAATTTGCCAAGTATGGACTGAATGTAGGTTTCTTGAACCTAAGAACATAGTGCAAGCCGCGCTAGAGGTGAAGTGGACCCTATGTACATTGTTTGGTTCGACAAAAGATTCCAGATTCCTGGAAGGCCAACAAAAAGTCCACATGTCCAATAGTTTACCGATAGGGCCCATGTGCAATGGGATTGGTTAACTAAGGAGAATAAGTACATAGCCAAAATAAGCCAATTGGAAAGGAAAGTCATGGAGCTTCAATTTGAAAATGGTGCTCAAGCTACCGCAGAAGAGGGAGAAAAGAAGAAACTGACCCAGGAAAACAAGGCCCTTAAAGCTCAAATTAGAAAGATGAAAATAGTTGCCAATAACCTGGAAAGAAGTCGGGTGGATGAAAGACTTATAAGTGGTCGAAAAAGGAAAGTCCTCGAGTGCCAAGAAGACGTGGAAAAATCTAAAGATAGTGTAGCAAAAATCTAGGCACAATGCACAAAGAAAGCAAAAGAACGGGCATGACTTGTGTAGAAAATGAAGAGAAACTACGAAGGGACTATCACTAGCCTTAGAAGAAAGGTGACTACTCGAGGATAAGGCAGCCCAACAGGCTAAAGATTTCAAGGCTGATAGGGAGTATTGTTATAAACTGATGGCTCAAATGGGGAAAGACGTACGTCAATTGCAAAATCAGCACTTTCATGACTACCAAGTGTTGGAAGCCCTGAACCAGCAGATAGGGCGATTACTTCAGGAAAAAGGCTAAATTCGAGAAAGGATTAGGGCCATCACTGACTAAATCACCACGAAATGCCAAGCGTGCAAGGACATGACTTGTACCACCTTCTTTGCTGTAGTGGTAACTTTTATCCGTCAAGTTTTGGCTTATTTGGAGCGACTACAATGGGGTCTCACACATAGGCCCGCAGCGAGGCCGAATGATGCCCTACGCGCCCCAGTAGTTAAAGCTTTATTGTATTCTAGACTTTTGATGCATCGAGTCTGTATTTTACTTTATTTTGAGTCTGTTTGTAGTTTTTCTTTCCAAGATAATGAGTAGTTAACTTCTTTTGTAATAGAAGTTTAATTAATAAAAATTGAAGATTCCCCAAAAATTGTTTCCTTACTTTTCGCATTTATTTTATTGAACTTTGTAATTATCTTATTCACGCGGCATCATGATACGTAGGCAATACTGACCGGATCCGGTCATATTTTGTAAATAGCTGCAATAAGAAAAGAAAATGAAAAAAAAAGAAAAAAATGAGGAAAATGAGAGAAAAGGACAAAAGAAAGGAAAAGCAAGGAGAAATAAAAAGAAGAAAATGGAAAAGAATAAGGAAAAGCCGAGAAGACGCATGAAATTGTTGCAAAACATGTAGAAACCCATTTAACTATGTAGGTGCATTACACCCCAACGTGCGATCACTTATATGTTATTTGTCTCAAACTAATTGTCTGTTGTTGTCCCCTCCAGTCTTGGTTTTATAGAAACGGTGGTTTGTTTTTTATGGTAACCTGGCTTCACATCCATACTTTACTACATCAAAGGTTAATATCGGTATGTACTCAGAAATGACCTTGATAACTGTTCCCATCACAGAGGATAGCCCAATCTCGAGCATCCTGATCTCGGAACCTGTAGCAACTGAAGAGAACATGATCTTACGTCTTCGAGTCATGGAAATGTGGGATGCTTGGGCGAATGGAAGAGAGCTACCAAGTGCCATCCCAAGATTCCCCGAATTGTTTCCCGGATCAGGGGGTACTTCTAATGTTCCAATCAACCATCCAAACACCCCACTAGGGCAGCCCACCATATCATCTCATTTCGTGGGAAAACCTTCTGAGGTTCGTTCCAGGTGTTCATGTCCGGAGCGGCCTCCAATATCTTTACCGCTCCCCCATGCTCAGCCACAACACAGCCTGCACTACCTAGGCCCACTTTGGATCCTTTAGCTTTTACATTCCAAACACCGACATTCCAAATGTAGCCTCTCCAGTTCCCCACTTATACATATCCCCAGCCGCCTCAATTTGAGTTTACTATCCGACAGGAAAAGACTCCCAAAACTCCCAAACAGGAAGAAATTGCAAAGAGGATGAGAAGCTTGGAGCATATCCTCCAGAACATAGAGTCTGAGTGGGCAGAAAAGTGTGTTCTATGTTGATCTATGCATGTTCCCTCACGTGCTGCCTCTTGGATTCAAAACTCCAAAGTTTGAAATCACGATGGACATAGTGATCCTATTGCTCATCTTAAGAAATGCTGCAATCGGTTGCGAGGAGCTAGAGGAAAAGAAGAGTTACTCATGGCATATTTTAGAGAAAGTCTGGTTGGTATTGCTTCCGAGTAGTATATGGATCAAGATATATCTCGTTGGCACATCTGGAACGACCTCGCTAGAGACTTTGTGAGACAATTACAATACAATATAGACATTGCTCTAGATAGAAACTCATTGGAAATCTTGAAAAAGAAGTCCTCGGAGAGCTTCCGGGAGTATGCAATCAAATGGCATGAGCAAGCATCTAGAGTAAAGCCTCCAATGGACGAGGTCAAAATGGTCATAGTGTTCCTCCAAGCTCAAGAAGCCGACTACTTCCAAAATATGATGTCAGCTATGGGCATGCCATTCCCAGAAGCTATCAAAATCGATGAAATGGTGGAAAATAGATTGAAAACATGCAGAATTCAAAGCCAAACGCTATTAGAGCAACTTCCCAAGCCATCCAGGATGGGTCTGGAGGAGTAGTAAAGGGAAAGAAGAAAGAAGAAACATCTATTGCGGCATCAGGTGCAAGAAGACACCATGCTCCCAGATCTATGTTCCCAAAAAGAACCCCTCAACATTATTACCCTCACAAAGACATGTCATATGCTCCTCAACCGTATGTGGTCATGAATGCTCAACCTTACGTCTGGCCTCAACAGAAAGTTAACAGGAACCAATCTCCATTTCAAAGAAACCATCCTCCTCACGAAAACCACTACAACCCCTGTCCTACACAAAAATAACTTCCCACCCTATGAGCTAGCCAGGAGGAAACTTTTACACAAATCAGTGAATTCTAGCCTGTTTCCAAAGCATGTCCAAATGGGTCTGCTACAGCCAGTACCTTCAAATAAAAAAAATCCAGAATCACCCTCCTACCAACGAGATGCCTGATGCGCTTATCACTCAGGAGCTGAAGGGAATGATACAGAAAATTGTTTGACTTTGAAACGAGCCATGGAGGATTTAATATAATAGAGGAAGATAGCGTTAAGGGACAAGGATATCGCCAATGTGGCCAACAACCAACTGTCGGCCCAAAACAAAGGGTCGGTAATCAGAATGATCTATGAAGATAAGGAGTTTGACACGGTATTAAAGGCCATCATCCCCATTGTTGATGCTGAAAGGAAACTGAAAATTTCCCTTAAAGTAAGAAAAAGCGGAGCAAAAGAACAAAGCCACCCACTAAAAAACAGAAAAGTTAATTGAAGCAGAACTAAGGCAACACCCACCAAAGATGTGGTTCTCTATATCCTGCGAGATTGCGAGGAATACTAGTTGACTTTGAGTCCCCAGTATATTTGCACTGAACAAGGGGACCCAAATGTACGTGCCCAAGGGAACTTATGTGGCATGAGGGTCAGTTAATCCCCCAAGGCTGAGTGAGCCCGTGGTTATTGGTCGTGCACCACAAAAGCCCACGACAGATCCTTCCACGATGCCTTGGAATTACCATAAAACAGTGGTGACATATAAAGGTAAAGAAATCTCAGGAGAGGTTCAAGAAAATTACCTTGGGGAAAATTACTCCAATTTGGAAGAAGTGAACAACGCCACCAGGAAGTTTCCCGGCAAAAAAAAAAAACCCGTAAGTGCCGAAGAGGCAGAAGCTTTCATTCAAAAAATGAAGATGTTGACCAACTTCGCAAGTTTCCTGTACAAGTTTCCTTGCTATCTTTGTTGATGAAATCCCCCGAACAATAGAAGGTAATAATCAAGACCCTCAACGAGGCATACGTGCCAGCTAAGTCTTCCGTGGAGCAATTATAATGAATAAAGAAAAGATTTTTCGCTATCAACCAAATTTCATTCAGCAAAAATGACTTGCCTCTGAATGTTTCTGCACATAACAAAGCTCTGCACTTAACTATCAAATGTGAATGATACTACGTGAAAAGGGTTATGGTGGATGGAGGTTTTGGGGTGGACATCTTCCCACTCTCAACACTACAACGCATGGAAATTGGGATATAAATGATTTATCCCAACAATGTCTGCGTACGAGCCTTCGATGGTATCAAAATGGACACGATTGGAGAGATCAATCTAATTCTAACCATTGGCCCAGTGAAGTTTGAGGTGACTTTCCAAGTTCTAGACATGGACACATCCTACAACTTCCTCTTGGGGAGACAATGGATCCACGCAGCAGGGGTTGTACCTTCCACTCTTCATTATAAGGTAAAATTTGAGCATGAGGATAAAGAAATCATGGTCCATGGGGAGGACAAGTAATCAATTTATCGGGACCCCTTAGTCCCATGCCTTGACGCGAGAGAAGGTAGCGAGTACATAGTTTATCAGGCCTTTGATGTTGTGGTGGCAGACAAGTATGAAGAAGGAAACCCTTGCCCCCAACCCTTCCTTCCCAATGCCTCAATCATGATGCTTAAAGAAATGATGCGACACGACTTCAAACTAGGGAAGGGACTTGGGAAATCCCAACAAGGAATAGCTGAACTAGTTACCCTGCCTACTACTGAGAAGTTCTTCGGGATAGGCTTCTAATCTACTCCAGATGACATAAAGTGGGCGAACGACAGAAAGAACGATGGATGGGTTTTGCCTCAACCACTGCAGCATTTGTACTCCAGATGACATAAAATGGGCGAACGCCAGAAAGAGGATGATGAGGCCTATAGGCCTAAGCGATTGAAGAAATATGTGGGGCAATGAGAATGATACTGTGAAACCCACATGGTTCAGCCAAGAGAGTGCTCATGCACCACTGAGGTGCAGTATATGGGACCAAATGCCAAGCTCCAGAATTGGAAGGCTACGTCATTCCCAATCAGGTGGGAGTACTGATAGACCTGTCTTGACTTTTTCTGCATCCCGAGTTATTTCAGGGTGCAAATCAGATGTTTTCTTTAGTTTCTTGTATTTTTATTTTCAAAATTTAAACCCTATTATCTTCAAATTCCAAGAAATGAAATCAATATTTCATCGTTCATCTTTATTTATTCTTTCTGATTTTGCTATCTTTTTCTTTTATTTCTTCTTTCGGTTCTAATAATGCGGCTTTAAATAACGTGACATGCTTGCGGACTTCATGCCCACATCCAAACATACTGTCTAATTGTGAAATAATGAACAAAACCGGAATATGATGAATAGGAGGCTTTTAAGGAAATAAATTGAGAATTGGAACAATTTGTGAATAAACCTAAGCCAAACTTAAATTATACCGAACCGTTTCACTTGGGTAGTTCTAAAAAAATCATGGAAACAAAGATAAGTATTCAAACAAATGAAAAAACTCGGGATGCAATAATTCAACTCCTATTTGAGTTCAAAGACGTGTTTGTTTGGTCGTATGATGACATGTTAGGGCACAGTGTTAATCTGGTGGTTCATATGTTGCCAACTTACCCCTATTGCCCTCCAGTTTAGAAAAAGCGAAGGAAGTTTAAAACTGACATCAGTGAGAAGATCAAAGAATAAGTCACGAAATAGTTGAAAGCAGGGGTAATCCGAGTGGTCCGGTACACTACATGGTTGACTAATGTAGTCCTAGTTCCAAAGAAAGACGGGAAGACCCGTGTGTGTGTGGATTATAGAGATTTAAACAAGGCAAGTCCCAAAGGAAACTTCCTTTTTCCTAACATCCACATCCTTGTTGATAACTGCGCCAAGAATAAGATCCATTCCTTCGTGGATTGTTATGCAGGATATCACCAGGTGTTGCTGGATGACGAAGATGCCTAGAAAATAGCTTTTACCACACCCTAAGGTACATACTATTACAGAGTTATGCCGTTTGGTTTGAAGAATGCTGGGGCGACCTGCATGAGGGCCATGACCGCAATTTTTCATGATATGATGTGTGAGCACGTGATTTTTGCCCCACGCAATAAAGTCCAAAATAAACAAAAATGATTTTTTGATTGAAATTTGTTGATCATTGTGTAAAATTCTCAGTATTTGTTTTATTTGTGAAAAACAAAGTAATGAAAATTAAAACAAAAAAATACAAATTTGAATTAATTAGAAAATACCAAAATGTAAGATAATTACTAAGAAATTAGAAAATCATTGTTAAAAATACAATATATATATATATATATATATATATATATATATATATATATATATAAAATACAATGGATAAGTACATTGGGAATAAATATTACGGAAAATAAATATAAAATACAAGAAAATACAGAACATAATAAATAAATACAATTTGAAAAATACAAAACAAGATAAAATACAAGAAATATATAGAAAAATACAAGGTATTTGGGCCAAATTACAAAATGCATAGCCCAATTAATACCCAAATAAGACCTGACCCAAAGAAATAATACCGGCTGCCCATATAATATACCAAACGACGCGTATAGGAGAATAGATCTGGACCATAGATACATTAAATCAGACGGACCAAAGTGAACGGTTGCCTACTAAAAATAATGATGTCGTTAAATAAAATGAACACAGCCATCCAATTAACTGATCTAACGGATAAAATGGGGGCCTCACTTAAGCAAAATGACACCGTTACTCAAAGTAATCAGGGTCGTCCATCTAATTAATCTAATGGACGAGAAGAGAATTTCACTAAAACCATACGAAATCGTTTAAGGGAGAAATTAATCCTGGCCGCTCATCCAATCAAATCTAATGGCTGAGAATCAATATCACACAATCAATATGTCACGCCCCAAATTTGAGTGACATGACCTGCACTCGACCGGGTATCCCTAGTCAAGTGGACCTGGGTGCCTTTCCTATGCCACGTGTTACCCCTCATTCTCATTACCTAATAGCCAAACCATTTATAGGATATGAACTCCATTAACTAAATTTTTATAAACACAACAATAATATTTTCAATTAGAAACTTCATTCAACATAATAAAGGTATTCCAATTTTTATACAACATTGCCATACATCAATATTTATCTTGTAAATTAACATGCCCGACACTACCCACGACCTATCTATGGAGCCTCTAAATACAATTGAAGAATAATATAGAAATGCCGGCAACAAGGCTCCGGCTATACCTTATACACATCAAATAAGATCCCAAAATAGAAAGTGGCGTGAGCCACATAGGTCCCCGAATCGAAAGGGGCTCGCTGAATCAGCTGACGGGAAGTGATGAGGAGCTACGGTCGGTGGACTAGAGTACCTGCTATGGATCCACCCACAATCATAACACGAATGTAGCGCCAGTACATTTGAATTGTACTGGTATGTATGAACAAACTTTGTCCCAAGTAAATTCAAGCCATTGACAAGTAAGTCACGGTAATAGGAACAACCAACAAATACGTAAAGGAATAACAAGACAAGCCAAACAAATTTACAACACTTAACTTTGTTTCAAATAGTCCTCAACCCATATACCAGTAGAAAACAACACTGAAAGCAACAACCAAACACACACGGAAAGCACAATCAAGTCAAACAAAGGGACGATCAGTGCCCCACAGTTTACAAACTCTCCTGCTGTCTCCTTTCACAATTTCACATCAATGATTTCACAATTGTATTCATATCAATTTCAATGGTGATTTCGATCGCTTTCCACCCTTATTACCTCGGCCACCCTTATTACCTCGGCCATCATTATCACCCCAACCCACACCTTATTACTTCGTGTTGCGACGTGCAACCCGATCCCACCGTACGGTTTCAAATCACAACAATCACAACAACAACCAAAAACACTTCACAAAGATCACAAACAAGGGCAATAAGAAACATACAAATTCGTTCATGTTTCCACATACTTTTCAAGCCACTACCACACCAATGTTACAACTGTTTCCATAGCCAATAGTACCAATCCCATTATGTTCAACAGCTTAAAAGCAATTCAAAGTCATTTCATTAATTTCCCACAAGAAGCCAAATATGTCATTACCATTATCGTTCCCAATTTCATCATTTATGATTTCCCTTTTTATCCTTCGTTTCTCAATTAATACCACATAACACATAATCAAAACTAATCAAACACCAAACAACCTAATCACAACAATCCAAATAGCTATCACATACCAAACAATTTGTACACCAAACAAGGCGATTTCACAAAGATCAAAGTTAAGTTACTACAACACTCCAAAAACTCTAGCAATTCCAATCTACTATGAGACATAACAAAATTATACACATATTAGAAAGACATTCATGAAACTAGCTCATTTGAACATTTTATCAAGCGCTAGTTGAGCATCTCGATTTCGAATCCCCTTTTCAAGACTTCTTTCATTCCCTAACCCAATCTTTACTTAAGTTAAACAATCTTCCCATAAACCTAATTTGTACATGCATGTATACACAACACTAAAATACCCAACAATCATACCTCAATAACCCATCTTATACTCAAAACTCGAAATTAAAACTTAGGGCATAGAATCTTACCTCTTAGATGAAGAACTTGTGATTGGGTTCTTCGATTCTTGAAGGTTGATGCGATATTTGGATGGTTCAGATATTGGGTTCCTCCTTCTCTCTCTAAAATGCTCTCACCTCTCTCTAAAATAAGTAGGAAATGACCCCAAATAAATCCCTAAAGGTTATATATCAAAATGGGGTCGCGTTATGAAAATAAATAAAATAACCCTGCGATGTCAATTCTACTATAGCAGAATGCACCGCTGAATGGACATGCTGGCCGCAGAATGCACCACAAAATCTGTGGCAAAAAATGAGCTACACTGGTTCAATCTGCGGTCAAAATGCGGACCGCATAGTAAGAATGCGGATCGCAGATTTGACCTGACACAGGATCGCATTTTCCAGCCTTTGGTAATTTGTTCATAACTTTGTGTATGAATGTTCAAATGATGAACGGTTTGAAGCGTTGGAGACTAGACTCAAAGGGCTTTCATTTGATATGCTATTAACCATATAAAACCTTATACATAATTATATATGATTCTTTGAAGTGGAGCCTTATGCGGATCCATTTGGAATTTTGGCCTATTTCGAAAACATTTCCATTTGGCGTACACCTAGGCTTCCATTTGGACCTCACATAACTTACCATAAGACTTATACTCATATTTACTAAGTCTAATTGATGTCTAACATATTAATAGTATATAAAAATATTATAATAAGCTTGTGTGACACTACGAAATCCTAAATTACTTGGCAAAATTTTCCGGGGCCTTACATTCTCCCCCCCTTAGGATCATTCGTCCTCGAATGAGGAGTATAGTCTTCCCCAAACACTTTAACATCACCCATCTCTTTTCTAACCTACCTCCAGTCTTTAAATTTTCACTAACTCCCAAATTTTTTTCAGAAATTTCGGCAGAGATTCCTTTGTAACTAGCCTTATCCACCTGCCAGAGAATCACCAAATTCGTCTCAACAACACATCCACAATTATACATAGCACCACAATGTATATATCCACAATCCTAATCCCAGTATTACAAGCACTACATTATCATAAGGATACTAGAATATGGACTGCACAGTTTTAGATCAAAACACCTATATGGTACATTCCAAGTCAAAACTAACTGGTATTCGATCAAGAAAAAAAATATTTTCCTTCCACGACACTTTCAGCTTTCCAGATGACATTATTGACTTACAAGCATTGTCATGACACCTTCTCAAAAATAATATCATCTCCCATAATAATATCATCTCCCAGACATACATAACAAGGAAGACAGATAAACATCTTGCATGAGATAACTAACCATTGACTTTAGGTTTTGATAACTTCCACTGTACAATTTACACTCCACTGGATATTGCAATTCATAATAATAACAATAACCCACAATTTCATAACTTGGCATCATACCATCAAGGATGTCAGTTCATAGTAAACAAACAATCATGTGTTCATAATAGTCCTTACCAGCCATTAATGTAATCGCAAAGGTGTTCATCAACAAGAATTTAATTTCATTTCAATGAACAGTCAATATGAAGTCAAGCCATCATGAGTCTTGCTAGTAGTGCATCATATAGGATATTACCATGTTGATATTGTTCAATTAAGTCAATTCATACCCACATTTTCTTGTCATCACTGTCTTCTTAGACATAAGCATATGGAAATACAAAGTACATGAGGATCAGTTATGGGAATATCATCACCTATTGCAACCTAATTTTTAATACAGTCATGTTACCTTTATTATCAACTCACAAAA
The DNA here is from genome assembly GCA_032618575.1 of Nicotiana noctiflora. Taxonomy (NCBI): domain Eukaryota; kingdom Viridiplantae; phylum Streptophyta; class Magnoliopsida; order Solanales; family Solanaceae; genus Nicotiana; species Nicotiana noctiflora. The sequence goes on along the minus strand of JASVEL010013773.1, from coordinate 185,775 downwards.
CATTTTCAGGGGAACACTCACACTGAACCCTTGATGACCCTTAATAGTTACCCTATGATGTGATACCATAAACTGACCATAATATTATCTATCCAATATATATGTGATCACACTATGAAGCTTTATCTTTGACTTGTCTGAACTTACAATACCCAATGGATCTAATACAACGAGGAACAACAGAGTTCAAGATCAGGCTGGAGTTCTTCAAGAATCCATTAATGCACTGGGTAGAGTACTATATGAGGTCGTATACTAAGAGACACAAAATGTTACTACTAACAATACTGAAATGGTTAATCTCTGTGACTACCTCAATTAATACACAAATGAGGCATCGGAGTAAGTAGTACATGGGAAATAGGAATCATTAAGGAGGAATACCCAAGTACATGAACCACTCATTTTCTAAAGTGTAGGGAAATTCCGTTGACCCCGAATAAGAATACTCTGGCACATTGAATGTGATATGGGATTCAAAATACACAAAGTTGAATTACACTCTTAACATTACTTGACCTACATAATCTATGCCACAAGCCTATAAGGATGAAAAGAATTGAACGCTTATGAGATTACCATATTCTAGACAACCTAACACTTCTTGGTAATTGATCATATATGAAGGAACTAAAAATTACGACCATTATTCATTCAAATCAACATGTTCATGATATGTACAAAAATCCAAAGTCATCTACTCTCAACCTTTCACAAGTGAAACTCAATTGCTAGGAAATCTTGATATTGGGACAAAATCATGAATTGGTTAGATGGTTCTAATAGTTAACACGACGTTCCGGGGAGAGGGCAAATAACACTCATATCCAGCCAATAAGGTGAAATACCAAAGGTAGTAAAACTCTTCGCACATGACAATGATATTGTCCATGATTCTAGAAGTGGAGAGTGTAAAGAAAACCAAACTCAATGAGACAGTGCACAATATTCACTGAAGGTTTGCAGATGTTCATGATGAGATCTCTATAGGTTTTGACTTGAAAAAGGAAGTGTCATAGTGATATATAGAAGGGCATGTTTTCTTATGGTTGTCATACAAGTGTAAGGAACTAGCACAATGAATTCACTAAATAAGGAATTAATTTAACACATTGTGGAGACATAAAGAGAAAATAATCATTGGGTATAAGTTGGACACACTTCTACTATATTAACTCCCCACTGCAATACATGACCATGCCATGAGCAACCGCAATACTAGGACAGAGTGAGCTACTTATTGCGAGATGTCCCAAGTGGGCACAAAAACCATGGAGGCACAAGATATCTATGATGGGGATTTGAGGATCTCAATATTTCAGAGAGACTTTATGCACAGGGTGACCATTTCGATTGATATGTAGTCATATGATAGGCACTCAGATATGCATATATGTAACTAGAAAGTGAAAAGGTTTCGTGGTGATACTCGTAAGAGAGTAGAATGGTTGATCAATCCATATAAGCCACACTCAACTAAGTAAAAGAGTGACTCGAGAAGGAACACAAGTCTTGGATACTTTGCATGGAACTTGAAACTACATGTACAAACTTTATATGATGGTGCATGTATAGGCACAAGTGAGCAGATGTTGTCCATTTAAATAAAAAGATTCTGTAATAAATTCATCGGGAATAGTTCTTTGTTGAGAATTTAGGAAAAGCAAGTGGGAAGTATCAATAGTGCTATAACTCAATTCTGGAACATAATTATAGAGCTCAATTCCATAGGAGGTTGTAAACATCAGAACTATGATAGGGAGAGTTTGTAAATAATATGTCTCATTCAAAGAGAATGCATGTGCATGAACTGTTTTGTAATTTAGATTCTTTTTAAGAACATATCTATGCAAGGACAAGGAAATCATAAGGGTTTAACAAAAAGTTTAAACAATCACCACATTACCAAATAAAATGGATCACATAGTTTTCACATAATTTCCATACCTCTAGGCTGCATTTCATAGCCCTTTCATAAGGTTCACATATAAAATTATACACTTATGCGCTTCATAAAATAATAAGGAAATCACATATACGAAACAAACACTTTAAATGATCACCACATTATCGAATAAAAGAATCATGCCCTTTTTTACGTATATTAGTCCATCGGCACATGGGAGCATAATTATCACATCAGACTTGGCATTAGGCCACATTTCATAACACAGTCTCTTCTTCCTTGCATGCACATCATTTCCGCATATTTCACATCAACATCATAATCTGTTTCATATTCCCTCATGTCACAATTATCACCAGGTACAATTTCATTTCGAGGTCTCGACACATTGTATATACTCTATTTCTCAAAAACATTTGACTTATTTCAACATCTTTATGCACAGAGGACTTCACATAGTTTTATTTAATATATTCTCCTTCAATTTCAATTTAAGGCCTTCACATTTCAATATATGATTCATACCCTTTGCACCCATTTTATGTTGTCAATAATAGCAAATTGATCATATTGGAATGCATCTTTCACAAATATCGGGTCACAACACAATTCATGTAAAGTATCAATCATAGTTAGAATCCAACATTTAGTCTTACCACATTTACACAGTCACTTACTTTATTTCCAAACATCTTTATACATTACCAACAACTAGACGCAATCAATCAAATACCTTTGGTACACGTAAGAACATTTTTGAAGAATCAACCATAGAAAGTTTTCTCACACAATTTGGCATCAAAATCTCAATTTAAACTTAACTTGAAGTATAGGCATTTTTGCACATAGCTCATATTCTTCACATATCCTCATTTACCAAGAATAACATATTAAACACATGAAGAAGTACCTCCCACATATATTTTCACAACAATAATTCTCTTAACAAAATTAAACGAGTACTGCATCAATTATATTTTGAACTTACAACATTTATGCGAGCACCGTTTAAGCTCGATTTCTAAAAGGTGGGGTTTTAACTGTACATACTGATCATATACTACATGATCTGGTGGTGCAGGGACATTAGTTGGAACAAGGGTACTCCCCTTAACAACAAGTTCTACCAATCACTCCATGGCTTAACACATTCTTCTAACAAGTCCTTGGGTAACCCACTTGGACTGAATGGTGGGATAAATCCCTCCTTACATGCTTCAAATTCACACATTATGGTATCAAAATTACCAATCTTGAGAGTAATACTTAGAGAGGAAATTAGCTCCTTATCTTGAGCCATATCGCACTAGCTGGAATATCAAAGAAGGGTGAAATTCTTAAATGTCCAAATAGCCTCCAACTTATAGATGTGGTCGACAACACACCGATCAGAAGGACTCCACTAAACATGGCTCCGAGACATCCTAGGACACTTTAAAACCATAGGCTATGATACAAAGTTTTCACGCCCCAAATTCGAGGGACATGACCGGCACTCGACCGGGTATCCCCAGTCAAGTGGACCTGGGTGCCTTTCCTATGCCACATGTTACCCCTCATTCTCATTACCTAATAACTAATCCATTTATAGGATATGAACTCCATTAACTGAATTTTTATAAACACAACAATAATAATTTCCATTAGAAACTTCATTCACCATAATAAAGGTATCCCAATTTTTATACACATTGCCACACATCAATATTTATCTTTTAAATTACCTTGCCCGACACTACCCACGACCTGTCTACGAAGCCTCTAAATACAATTGAAGAATAATATAGAAATGCCGGCAACAAGGCTCCGGCTATACCTTATACACATCAAATAAGATTCCAAAACAGAAAGTGGGGTGAGCCACATAGGGCCCCGAATCGAAAGGAGCTCGCCGAATCAGCTGATGGGAAGTGATGAGGAGCCATAGTTGGTGGACTGGAGTACCTGCTATGGATCCACGTACAATCATAACACGAATGTATCACCCCCGGAAAAAGGAACGTCGGTACATTTGAATTGTACTTGTATGTATGAACAAACTTTGTCCCAAGTAAACTCAAGCCATAGACAAGTAAGTCACGGTAATAGAAACAACCAACAAATATGTTGTGACGACCCAAAGGGTCATCACTTATTTTATTAATCATTTTTCGAGCTTCTGAGGCCTTGAAAACCTCATTCTATGTTGCGTCGATTTACGTGCACAATCCGAGCATGTAGCCGGAAAGATTTTGTGATAGAAAATATGAATTCTATGAGAAATTTGGATAAAAATGATATTAATATTGATATGGTTGACTTCGGTCAACATTTTTGGCAAACGGATCCGGACCCGAGATTGGATGGTCCCGAGAGGTCCGTAGGAAAATATGGGACTTGGACATGCGTCCGGAGTCGAATTCCGAGGCCTAGAGCCCAAGTTATGAATTTTTCTATGAAATTGTTTTTGATGTAATTGTTAAAGGAAATGAATTAATTGACCTTGGTATCGGGCTCGTATTTTGGTTCCGATGCCCGGTACAAGTCTTAAATATTATATATGTGATTTCGTAAAGTTTGGTGACATTCGGATGTCGTTTGAGATGTTTTGGACCTTGAGTTCCAAGTTTGAAAGTTTTGAAAACCAAAAGTATGAAAATCATGAATTTGAGGCTTGATTTGATGAAAACGATGTGATATTGGCGATGTGATCGCACGAACAAGTTCATAATGTGTTTTTGAGGTTGTGTACATGTTTGGTTTGGAGCCGGGGGCTCGGGTAAAGATTTGATAGGCCGTTGGATTAAATTCTGAAATGTTGCACTGCTGGTTTTTCACCCAGCTGTTGGCTTCGCAATTGCGAAGTATTTCTCGCAATTGCGAAGGGGCAGTACAAGGCAGGGCTCGCAAATGCGAACCCTGATCGCAAATGCGAAACCCCTCATGCCCAGCCTTGTTCGCAGATGCGAACAATTGTTCGCAAATGCGAAAGTCCCCAGGGCCTGCCTATGTTCGCAATTGCGAAGAATATGTCGCAATTGCGAAGAAACCCAGAAGCCTGCTGGTTCGCAAATGCGAACCTTATGTCGCAAATGCGAAAAATCCCTGGAAGCAGCCTAGTTCGCAATTGCGAACATATGTTCGCAATTGCGAAAACCCCAGATTTTTGCCTTGGCTTCGCAAATGCGAACAAAAGTTCGCAAATGCGAACTTCCCACCCTTAGCTTATTTTTCAAACTCCAGAAAATGGTCGGGGTTCGCAATTGCGAACCCATGTTCGCAAATGCGAACACAGAGACCTGTAAAACACGATTTTCAGTTCATTTCTTCACTTTTTACAAAACAAAAACACCCATTTGCGATTCTTCACGGATTACTTCTTCATCAAAACAATTGTAAGTCACTTTTTACTTAATTCTTTCAATTCCTAACATCATTAAACATGTTTTTCAATAGAAATCAAAGGTTTTCATGGTAGAATTTCTTGTTTTTGTTAGAATATAGGGTTTTTCATAAATTGGGAAATTGGACCTCGAATGGAGGTCCGATTTTGAAACAAATCATATACATGAACTCGTGGGGGGATGGGTAACCGGATTTTGGTCCTAACCCCGAGTTCCGACCATGTGGGCCCGGGGTTGAAATTCACTATTTCGGGCAGAATGTTGTAAAAGTTGTATTTGGTCTTAAGAATTAGTTTGTTGAGTAGTATTGATGATATTAAATCAATTGTGTATAGATACGATTGGATTGGAGCCAAATTTGAAAGAAAAAGACATTTCCACGGATTGAATTGTTCATAAACATTCGAGGTAAGTGTTTGTTCTATCCTAGCTTGAGGGAATAGGATTATGTGTTATGTGTTATGTGATCGAGTGCGGTGTATGGGTTGTGGTGACGAGCATCCATACACTGGCGTCTAGTATGACCGTGAGTCGTTGAAAAATGATTATTTTGTCAGGTTGTAGAATTGTTATGGTTCTCCCTTTTTGAGACTTGTTGTGAAGATAATTATTGATTGCCCTTGTTGGGACGGTTTATGAATTACTGTTTCTTTCTTTGCCCTTAATTGTGATTGTTATTTGGGTGAGGAAGAGTGATAATGCACGAAGGGTGATGCCGTGCCATGTTTTATTATTTATGCACGAAGGTTAATGCCGTGCCATTTTATTATTTATGCACGAAGGTTAATGTCGTGCCATGTTTTATTGATTATGCACGAAGGATCATGCCGTGCCCTGTTATTGAACCATGTACGAAGGATCATGCCGTACTATGGATGTGAGGATGAGAGTAAAAGCACGAAGGGTGATGCCGTGTACTTTATTTGCTTATTTGGTGAGGATGAGAGTAAAAGCACGAAGGGTGATGCGGTGCAACTGCTTGCTATTCCTTGATTTGATATTACTTGTGTTTCCATTAAACTTTGTTTTTCCTTGTGAATTTATTAATTGTTGTTAATTGTTGAATTCTTTGAGATATTCCTTATTGTGTTATTACCTGGTTATTTCTTGTGTGGTATACATATATATTGAACTGTACAGGTTTATGTGGGTGTCTGGTCCTAGGCTTGTCACTACTTCGTCGGGATAGGCCAGGCACTTACCAGCACATGGGGTCGGTTGTGCTGATACTACACTTCTATGCGTTTTTGCACAGGTCTAGGTTACGATCAGGAGCAGCAGCAGTAAGTAAATCGATTGCGTGGGAGTTGATCACATTTGAGACCGAGGTAGCTTGCGGACGTCCGCAGGCCCGGCGTCTCTCTCTTTATTTATGTTACTAGATGTAGTCTCTTTGTTCCGAGACAAACAAAATTATGTTATATTTTCTTCAAACTTTTATGTGTAGTATTCCATAGTAGTTCGTGAGTTGGTGACTCCACGTCTTGGGTAGAGGATTTCAGGTATGATTTTCATCTTGTAATTAGTTACTTCTATTTCGATAAAGTATTCCGCATTTATTTAATTAAAATGGTGTTAAAAACAGGATAGTATGAATACGGTGGCTTGCCTAGCTACCACGAGTAGGCGCCATCACGATCCCGATGTTGGGGGAAAATCCGGGTCGTGACAAGTTGGTATCGAGCTCTAGGTTACATAGGTCTCACCACTCACGAACAAGCTTAGTAGAGTTTGAGAGGTAGGTACGGAGACGTCCGTACTTGTCCTCCAGAGTCTATTGAGTTAGGAAAGAGTCTCTCATTTGTTCTTTCTTGTCGTGCGACTTGTTCCTCAAATGCTGATTGAATTTCTATTCTGTCCTTTCGCGGATGGTGAGGACACGCGCTTCTTCGTCCGTCGACCAGCAGCCCGAGCCCCGAGGCGGCTCCCGTGAGGGGCGGGGGCCAAGGCCGTATCGGAGGCGCGTGGTAGGGGTAGAGCTCGGCCTCAGGCAGGCTACCCGAGAGGTGGAGCCTCATATTGAGATTGACGAGGAGGTTCCGGTCCCAGCAGCTCCAATGGGCCCAGCTCGGGTCCCGGGAGAGGCTTTATTTACCCCGGATCTCCGGGATGCTTTGGTCGGAATAGCGGGATTTATGGACGGTATTGCCATAGCGGGTTTATTATCGGTTGCACCAGCCGCTTCTCGGGATGGAGGAGGGGCCCGGACTCCTATTGCTCGTACTCGGAGCCGGTAGCTCCTCGGCCTCAGGCACCAGTAATTCAGCCAGCTGTGGCCACTCAGTCAGGTACCACAGCTTATGCCGGCGATGGAGCGGCCATGACTTTCGATTCGTTATGGAGGCTTGATCGGTTCTCCAAGCTATTTACCACTACATTCAGTGGAGCCGCATCAGAGGATCCTCAGGACTTCTTATTCAGTTGCCATGAGATTCTCAAGACTATGTGGATCGTGGAGTCAAATGGAGTTGACTTCTGTACATTCAAGGCATTCAGGATCCGCCAAGACTTGGTGGAGAGATTATTACTTGACTCGACCAGCAGGGTCCCCGGCTTTATTATGGGATCAGTTTGCGAAACTATTTATGGAGAAGTTTCTCCCTGCTACTCAGCGGGATGTACTTCGGAGGCAGTTTGAGCGCCTCCATTAGGGCACTATGACAGTTACACAGTATGAGATGAGATTTGTCGATTTGGCTCGTCATGCGGTGGTGATACTTCCCACGGAGCGGGAGAGGGTCCGCAGGTTTATAGATGGGCTTAATCAGCCGATTAGACTCCAGATGGCTATGGGCGTGGGGAGTGACATATCATTTCAGAAGGCAGCCAATGCAGCACGCAGAGTTGAGATGGCTCTCGCTAGAGGAGGCGGTTATTCTTCGGATAAGAGGCCTCGTCATTCGGGTAGGTTTGGTGCTTCTTCCTCTGGTAGCAGAGAATCCTTTGATAGAGGCCAGTCCTCCAGGCCTTTTCATTCCGCCCTTCAGGCTTCACAGGGTGGACCAGGTGATCGCGGTTTTCGTGGGCATTATTCAGACCAGTCTCCTATTAATGCTCAGCCTCTTCAGAGTGTTCGTGGAGGCCATTCAGGTCGTCAGGGCCAGCAGCCCTATCAGTCTAAGAGTTGCTACGGTTGTGGTGACCCGGGTCATTTTATCAGGAATTGCCCTCTAGCAGCGGGCAACTCTCAGCAGCGAGGTCCTCGTCCTATGATTCGGGCCCCGGCTGACCCTCAGCCTGCCCGGCCAGCCGGAGGCGGGGGTAGAGATTATAGAGGTAGAGGTCGAGACCGTAGAGGTGGAGACCGTCCGGCGAGAGGTAGAGGTCGGCCGGTTGATGGTCGTCCTAGAGACGCGGCTCGGAGGGGAGGTGCGGATCCCCGATTCTATGCTTTACCGGCCGGGCCAGAGGCAGAGGCATCAGATGCCGTGATTACGGGTACTATTCTTGTGTGTGGCAGAGGTGCTTCAGGTATTATTTGACCCTTGATCTACATATTCCTATGTGTCTTCCTACTTCGCACCGTATTTGGTCGTGCCCAGCTATGCTCTGGATATTCCAGTTTATGTGGCTACACCGGTGGGTGACTCCATTGTAGTCAATCGGGTGCATCGTTCGTGCGTAGTTATATTTGGGGGTCTTGAGACCCGTGTTGATCTGTTGCTTTTGGACATGGTAGATTTTGATGTCATATTGGGGATGGACTGGTTGTCCCCATACCATGCTATTCTTGATTGCCATGCTAAGGCTGTGACCTTAGCCTTGCCAGAATCACCCCGATTAGAGTGGAAGGGTACCTCAAGCCACTCCGTTCGCACTGTTATTTCCTATGTTAAGGCTCGACGTATGGTCGAGAAGGGGTGTCTAGCTTATCTGGCTTATGTTCGTGATTCCAGCGCAGAAGTTCCTTCCATTGAGTCGGTCCCTATTGCACGGGAGTTTCCTGAGGTTTTCCCTTCAGACCTGCCGGGCATGCCACCCGACAGGGATATTGATTTTTGTATTGATCTGGCACCGGGTACCCAGCCCATCTCTATTCCACCCTATCGTATGGCCCCGCCAGAGCTAAAAGAGTTGAAAGATGAGTTGCAGGACCTTCTTGAGAAAGGCTTTATCAGGCCCAGTGTTTCCCCTTGGGGAGCACCTGTATTATTTGTAAATAAGAAAGATGGCTCGATGCGGATGTGTATTGATTACCGGCAATTAAACAAAGTGACAATAAAGAATAAGTATCCACTGCCGAGGATTGATGATTTGTTTGACCAGCTCCGGGGAGCGAGGGTATTCTCAAAGATAGACTTGAGGTCGGGCTACCATCAGCTGAAGATCAGGGCGGCTGACATTCCTAAGACAGCCTTTCGCTCTAGATATGGGCATTATGAGTTCTTGGTCATGTCCTTCGGGTTGACCAATGCCCCGGCAGCATTCATGGAGTTGATGAATCGGGTATTCAGGCCTTACTTAGATCTGTTCGTGATAGTCTTCATAGATGACATCCTGGTGTACTCCCGCAGCCAGGAAGAGCACGAGCAGAATCTCAGAGTGGTTCTTCAGACTCTGAAAGATAACCAGCTATATGCCAAATTTTCTAAATGTGAGTTCTAGTTGAGTTCGGTAGCATTTCTGGGTCACATTGTATCAGTGGAAGGTATTCAGGTAGACCCAAAGAAGATTGAGGCAGTCCAGAATTGGCCTCGACCAGCTTCAGTGACTAAGATCCGGAGTTTCTTGGGTGTTACTACCGTCGTTTTGTAGAGGGGTTTTCTTCTATTGCAGCCCCAATGACCAGGTTGACCCAGAAGGGTGTCCAGTTCCAGTGGTCAGAGGAGTGTGAGGCGAGCTTTCAGAAGCTCAAGACAGCCTTGACCACCGCACCGGTGTTGGTACTACCTACAGGTGCAGGGCCTTATACAGTTTATTGTGACGCATCTCGTACGGGGCTTGGAGCGGTATTGATGCGGGATGGTAAGGTTAGCGCTTATGCTTCGAGGCGGTTAAAGATACATGAGAAGAATTATCCCGTTCATGATCTTGAGTTAGCACAGTGGTTCATGCCTTAAAGATGTGGAGGCATTATCTATACGGTGTGACATGTGAGGTGTACACTAATCACAAAAGCCTACGGTACTTGTTCAAGCAAGAAGGAGTTGAATCTACGACAGCGGAGATGGTTAGAGTTGCTAATAGACTATGATGTTACTATCTTATATCACCCGGGTAAGGCCAATGTGGTGGCCGATGCTTTGAGTAGAAAGTATGCCGGCATGGGTAGTCTTGCATACATTTCCGGTCAGTCAGAGACCATTAGCTCTAGATGTCCGGGCCTTAGCCAACCGGTTCGTGAGATTAGACATTTCCTGAGCCTAGCAGAGTGTTAGCTTGCACGGTCGCTTGTTCTTCTTTATTAGAGCGTATCCGTGAGAGGCAATTTGATGATCCTCATTTGCGTAAGTTGAGAGATACGGTACAGCAGGGAGGTGCCACACAGGTAAATCTAGATGATGATGGGGTATTGAAATTGCGGGGTCGAGTTTGTGTGCCCAATGTCGAAGGGATTCGAGAGTTGATCTTAGCGAGGGCCCACAGTTCGCGGTATTCTATTCACCCGGGTGCCGCGAAGATGTACCGGGACTTACGGCAACACTATTGGTGGCGCAAGAATGAAGAAAGATATCGTTGCGTATGTAGCTCGGTGTCTAAATTATCAGCCAGGTGAAATATGAACACCGGAGACCTGGTGGTGTATTCCGGAGGATTGAAATTCTCGAGTGGAAATGGGAGCGGATCACTATGGACTTCGTTCCTGGACTTACTTTGACTCGGAGAAAATTTGATGCTATTTGGGTCATTGTTGATAGGCTGACCAAATCGGCACACTTTATTCCAGTATCTGTCTCCTACTCGTCGGAGAGGTTAGGGGAGGTTTACATTAGGGAGATTGTTCGTCTCCATGGGGTGCCAGTATCTATTATCTCTGATCGGGGAACGCAGTTTACCTCGCGGTTCTGGAGAGCGGTCCAGCGGGAGTTAGGCACCCGGGTTCAGTTGAGTACAGCATTTCATCCTCACACGGATGGCCAGTCCGAGAGGACTATTCAGATTCTAGAGGACATGCTTCGAGCCTGTGTTATTGATTTCGGAGGCTCGTGGGACCAGTTTCTGCCATTAGCAGAGTTCGCCTACAATAACAGTTACCAGTCTAGCATCCAGATGGCTCCGTATGAGGCGTTGTATGGTAGGCGATGTCGATCACCAATTGGATGGTTTGAACCGGGAGAGGCTCGGTTGTTGGGTACAGACTTAGTTCAGGAGGCCTTAGATAAGGTCAAGACTATTCAGGAGAGATTGCGTTCAGCTCAGTCCAGGCAAAAGACTTATGCGGATCGTAAGGTTCGTGATGTAGATTTCATGGTTGGTGAACGAGTATTGCTCCGAGTGTCGCCTATGAAGGGCGTGATGAGGTTCGGGAAGAAGGGCATGCTCAGCCCTAGGTATATTGGTCCATTTGAGATTCTAGACAGAGTGGGAGGGGTGGCTTACAGATTAGCTTTGCCGCCTAGCTTATCAGTCGTGCATCCAGTTTTACATGTATCTATGCTTCGGAGATACCACAGCGATCCCACACATGTGTTAGACTTCAGTACTGTACAATTGGACAATGATCTATCTTACGAGGAGGCACCGGTGGCCATTCTAGACCGGCAGGTTCGACAGTTGAGGTCGAAGAGTTATGGTTAGAGAGAGGAAAAGAGACGAAAAATTGGGGAAGGGTATGTCGGTGTATTGATTAAAAGAGGGGTACCCCAATCGATTAGGTTTAATTGGCACCATTGATGTGTACCGGTATAGTTAGTCATTTGCTGTGACGACCCAAAGGGTCATCACTTATTTTATCAATCATTTCGAGCTTTTGAGGCCTTGAAAACCTCATTCCATGTTTCCTCGATTTACGTGCACAATCCGAGCATGTAGCCGGAAAGATTTTGTGATAGAAAATATGAATTCTATGAGAAATTTGGATAAAAATGATATTAATATTGATATGGTTGACTTCGGTCAACATTTTTGGTAAACGGATCCGGACCGAGATTGGATGGTCCCGAGAGGTCCGTAGGAAAATATGGGACTTGGACATGCGTCCGGAGTCGAATTCCGAGGCCTAGAGCCCAAGTTATGAATTTTTCTATGAAATTGTTTTTGATGTAATTGTTAAAGGAAATGAATTAATTGACCTTGGTATCGGGCTCGTATTTTGGTTCCGACGCCCGGTACAAGTCTTAAATATTATATATGTGATTTACGTAAAGTTTGGTGACATTCGGATGTCGTTTGAGATGTTTTGGACCTTGAGTTCCAAGTTTGAAAGTTTTGAAAACCAAAAGTATGAAAATCATGAATTTGAGGCTTGATTTGATGAAAACGATGTGATATTGGCGATGTGATCGCACGAACAAGTTCATAATGTGTTTTTGAGGTTGTGTACATGTTTGGTTTGGAGCCCGGGGGCTCGGGTAAAGATTTGATAGGCCGTTGGATTAAATTCTGAATTTTTGCACTGCTGGTTTTTCACCCAGCTGTTGGCTTCGCAATTGCGAAGTATTTCTCGCAATTGCGAAGGGGGCAGAACAAGGCAGGGCTCGCAAATGCGAACCCTGATCGCAAATGCGAAGCCCCTCATGACCCAGCCTTGTTCGCAAATGCGAACAATTGTTCGCAAATGCGAACATCCCCTTGTTCTACCTATGTTCGCAAATGCGAACCATAGTTCGCAAATGCGAACATTCCCAAATCCAGCCTTGTTCGCAAATGCGAACATTAGTTCGCAAATGCGAACACTGCCTTTCCCAGCTTGGTTCGCAAATGCGAACATATGTTCGCAAATGCGAAGCCCCAGTTTTTGCCTTGGCTTCGCAAATGCGAACAAAAGTTCGCAAATGCGAACTTCCCGGCCTTAGCTTATTTTTCAAACTCCAGAAATTGGTCGGGGTTCGCAATTGCGAACCCATGTTCGCAAATGCGAACACGGAGACCTGTAAAACACGATTTTCAGTTCATTTCTTCACTTTTTACAAAACAAAAACACCCATTTGCGATTCTTCACGGATTCCTTCTTCATCAAAACAATTGTAAGTCACTTTTTACTTAATTTTTTCAATTCCTAACATCATTAAACATGTTTTTCAATAGAAATCAAAGGTTTTCATGGTAGAATTTCTTGTTTTTGTTAGAATATAGGGTTTTTCATAAATTGGGAAATTGGACCTCGAATGGAGGTCCAATTTTGAAACAAATCATATACATGAACTCGTGGGGGGATGGGTAACCGGATTATGGTCCTAACCCCGAGTTCCGACCATGTGGGCCCGGGGTTAAAATTCACTATTCCGGGCGGAATGTTGTAAAAGTTGTATTTGGTCTTAAGAATTAGTTTGTTGAGTAGTATTGATGATATTAAATCAATTGTGTATAGATACGATTGGATTGGAGCCAAATTTGAAAGAAAAAGACATTTCCACGGATTGAATTGTTCATAAACATTCGAGGTAAGTGTTTGTTCTATCCTAGCTTGAGGGAATAGGATTATGTGTTATGTGTTATGTGATCGAGTGCGGTGTATGGGTTGTGGTGACGAGCATCCATACACTGGCGTCTAGTATGACCGTGAGTCGTTGAAAAATGATTATTTTGAGATATATTACAGATGAATTGTTATTGTTCTCCCTTGTTGGGACTTGTTGTGAAGATAATTATTGATTGCCCTTGATGGGAAGGTTTATGAATTACTGTTTCTTTCTTTGCCCTTAACTGTGATTGTTATTTGGGTGAGGAAGAGTGATAATGCACGAAGGGTGATGCTGTGCCATGTTTATTTATTTATGCACGAAGGTTAATGCCGTGCCATGTTTTATTGATTATGCACGAAGGATCATGCCGTGACCTGTTATTGAACCATGTACGAAGGATCATGCCGTACTATGGATGTGAGGATGAGAGTAAAAGCACGAAGGGTGATGCCGTGTACTTTATTTGCTTATTTGGTGAGGATGAGAGTAAAAGCACAAAGGGTGATGCCGTGCAACTGTTTGCTATTCCTTGATTTGATATTACTTGTGTTTCCATTAAACTTTGTTTTTCCTTGTGAATTTATTAATTGTTGTTAATTGTTGAATTCTTTGAGATATTCCTTATTATGTTATTACCTGGTTATTTCTTGTTATTTTGTGGTATACATATATATTGAACTGTACAGGTTTATGTGGGTGTCTGGTCCTAGGCTTGTCACTACTTCGCCGGGATAGGCCAGGCACTTACCAGCACATGGGGTCGATTGTGCTGATACTACACTTCTGTGCATTTTTGCACAGGTCCAGGTTACGATCAGGAGCAGCAGCAGTAAATCGATTGCGTGGGAGTTGATCACATTTGAGACCGAGGTAGCTTGCAGACGTCCGCAGGCCCGGCGTCTCTCTCTTTATTTATGTTACTAGCTGCAGTCTCTTTGTTCCGAGACAAACAGAATTATGTTATATTTCCTTCAAACTTTTATGTGTAGTATTCCATAGTAGTTCGTGAGTTGGTGACTCCACGTCTTGGGTAGAGGATTTCAGTATGATTTTCATCTTGTAATTAGTTACTTCTATTTCGATAATGTATTCCGCATTTATTTAATTAAAATGGTGTTAAAAATAGGATAGTATGAATACAGTGGCTTGCCTAACTACCACGAGTAGGCGCCATCATGATCCCGATGTTGGGGGAAAATCCGGGTCGTGACACGTAATACTCGATATGGCGCATCCGATAGTACCCTGCCAGACCCAAAAAGCTGCGAATCTCTGTCGGGGTCGTGGGTCTAGGCCAATCTTTCACTGCCGCAATCTTTTGAGGATCCACCATAATTCCCTCACTGGAAATAACATGCCCTAGAAAAGCTACGGACTCCAACCAAAACTCACATTTTGAGAACTTGGCATACAATTGATGCTGAAGAAGGGTCTGCAATGCTGCTCTGAGGTGAATGGCATGATCTTCCCTGCTCCGAGAGTAGATGAGAATGTCGTCAATGAATACAATCACAAAGGAATCTAGGAATGGCTTGAAAACTCGATTCATAAGGTCCATGAAAGCTGCTGGGGCATTGGTTAGCCCAAAAGACATGACCAAAAACTCAAAGTGACCATAACGAGTTCTGAAGGCGGTTTTAGGAATATCCTGCTCCCTGATTTTCAACTGGTGGTACCCGGACCGTAAATCAATCTTTGAGAAGAACCTCGCTCCCTGCAATTGGTCAAACGGATCATCCACTCGAGGCAATGGATATTTATTCTTAATGGTGACTTTGTTAAGCTGCCGATAATCAATACATATTCGAAGTGACCCATCCTTCTTTCTGACAAAGAGAACCGGAGCACCCCATGGCGACACACTCGGTCGTATGAACCCTTTCTCTAATAAATCCCTCAGCTGCTCCTTTAACTCCCTTAGCTCTGCTGGCGCCATTCTGTATGGTGGAATGGATATTGGCTGAGTATCTGGCATTACATCGATCCCGAAATCAATCTCCCTATCCGGCGGGATGCCTGGAAGCTCATCTGGAAATACTTCAGGAAATTCATTCACAATTGGCACGGACTCGAGGATAGGCACATCCGAGGTGGTGTCCGTTACCCGAACCAGGTGATAGATACACCCCTTCTTAATCATCTTCGAAGCCTTAAGGTAGGAAATAAACCTACCCCTTGGCATTACACCATTTCCTCTCCATTCAATGACCGGCTCGTTAGGGAACTCGAGCCTCATAACTCTCATTCGACAGTCAAGTTTGGCAAAGCACGAATAGAGCCAATCCATCCCCATAATTACATCAAAATCTACCATCCCAAGATCAATAAGATCGGCTGTGGTATCACGACCACCCATCGTAACAACACAATTCCTATAGACTCGTGAGGCTGTAATAGAATCACCAATAGGTGTCGACACAGAGAACGGCTCATGAAGGCTGTTCGGGTTCTATCCCAAAACTTGAAGCAATGAATGGAGTAACATAAGACAAGGAGGACCCCGGATCAATAAGGGCATAGCAATCAATAGTCTGAACAGACATGATACCTGTAACAACATCTGGAGAAGCCTCGGCATTTTGGCGACCACTCAATGCATAGAATCGGCTAGGTCCACCCCTACCCCGAGCTCCACCCCTAGCTGCACCACGCCCTGCTGCTGCTGGAGTACGCGCTGATGATGTAGCAGCTGAAGAACCGGATGACTGAGCGGATCCCCTACCTATACCCTGACGGGGTGCACGGCGGTCCCGCTGAATGTGACCTCTCACCCCGCACCCGAAGCACACCGGAAGGTCAAGGTAGCAAGTTTCTGTATGAAATCTCCCCCACTTGGGGCATGTAGGTCTCCCTCGCTGCTGGGATCTCACCCAGGATGACCAGACTGACGAGACCTCCTGCTGTCCGAACCGGGTCTCGAGTAACTGCCTGCTGATGACCGTGCACGGATGGTGGTGCACTCGCGGAGGACCGAGCATATGACCGGGATGGCCCCTGATGACCCCTTCCCCGGAAGTGATCTCCCCGAACGACCCATTGACCAGGGCCCTGTTGCTACTTTCTCTTTCTGCACGAATCTTCAATTTCCTGGCCTCTGTGGCCTGAGCAAACCCCACAATCCTCCCATAGTTCATGTCTGAGTGCAAAGCTGCTGTGGCGGCCTCATTTACCACCAAAGGGCTAAGGCCTTGAACAAACCGTCGAACCCGGGCATCCATGGTCGACACTAAATGTGGAGCATACTTGGACAACCTTACGAACTCCATGCGATACTCCCAAACACTCATACTGCCCTGTTTGAGAACCTCGAACTCAGTGGCACGGGCTGCCATTGCCTCGGCAGGCAAGAAGTGGTCCATCCCATCTGGCCGGAGGGCTCCCTTCCTCACGGGAATCCTCCCACATTTCGAACCATGAACGTGCCGCTCCCTTCAGCCTGTAAGAGGCAAACTCTACCCCCTCTATATCTGTAGCCTTCATTACTCTGAGGGTCTTGTATATCTCATCAAGGAATTCCTGTGGGTCAGCCTCTGGATCGGTGCCTGAAAATTCCGGAGGGGCCAATCGCAAGAATTGATGGACTCTGGAGCCAAAGGAATCTCCCTGTCCGCTGGAGGATGCAGGGGCATCATGGGATCTCTGGGCCTGGGCGGCCACTAACTGTGTTAACATATGAATTGCTCCCCTAAGATCCTCATTAGAGATACCACAGCCCGAAGCGGGAACTGTATCTGAGTCAGGAACACTGGCAGGAGGAATGGTGGCATCCTCTGCCGCAGCTGGAATAGGGACACTTGGGTTTTGAACAGATGGGTCAGGCAAATTCGGGACTGGTGGGTCATTCTCTCCCACGGCATCGGGTACATGATCAACAACCGCACTTGGGTCGGCATTGGCCCTAAGGCCGAGTCTAGCCTTCTTCTTAGGTGCCATATTCTGAAAATTTGGGAACAAGGCGCGAATTAGACACAGATATCTCCACGTTGCACTTTACCGCACGATATAGATTAACAAAGAAGTAGGTAAATTCCTAAATGCCCGTGTAGCCCCCTACTTATATGATGTGGTCGACAACACACCTATAAGAAGGGCACTACTAGACACGGCTCGGAGACATCCTAGGACACTTTAAAACCTTAAGCTCTGATACCAAGTTTGTCACGCCCCAAATCGAGGAACATGACCGGCGCCTGACCGGGTTGCCCCAGTCAAGCGGACCCGGGTGCCTTTCATTCCCACGCGTTACCCCTGTGTTGATTGTTTCTCATTAACCAAATATATTACTAACCATAATTGATTTCACATTAAACAAATAAAACAATACGAGTGATTCATTAACAAGATTTCAATTTTTTTACAACGCCCGACATAACACCATATATATACATAAGACTGGAGTCCCACAGTTTACATGTCTACAGAGCCTCTAGGATACAAAAGGGGAAATACAATACTTGCCGGTAACAAGGCTCCGGCTATACCTTACAAAACCAAAATGAAATCTAAACCGAAGTGGCATGAACCACACAAGGCCCCGAGGAAGAAAGGGGCTCACCAAAAACGGGCGGTGGAGGATGAAAGATACTACTGCCGATGAGCTGAAGTGCCTGCTACTGATCCACCTATAATCATGACACGAATGTAGCGCCCCCGGCAAAAAGGGACGTCAGTACACTTGAATTGTACTGGTATGTATGGACAAACTTTGTCCCAAGTAAACTCAAGCCATTAAATTACATCAACAATTAATTAAGCCGACCAACCATGTTTCCACATTTTCCTCATTTCAAATAATTCTCAACACAAAGCACTTTCTACAATCAACCAATTTAACAATAACCAATCAATCACGTAAAGAACAAGTAGTCAAACAAAGGGGCAATCAGTGCCCCACAGGTTGCAAACTCTCCTGTTGTCTCCTTTCACAATTTCACATTATTGATTTATGTATCAATTTTCAATAGCGATTTCGATCGCTTTCCATCCTTATTGCCCCCGACCACCCTTATTACCTCGGCCACCCTTATCACCCCAACCCACACCTTATTTCACCACGTTGCGGCGCGCAACACGACCCCGCCTTACAGTTGAAAACACAACAATTTCAAACAGCAGATAAGGTACTACACACAATTTCAACAAGTTCAAATAGCAACTTACACATTGGTTCATGTTCTCAATTTTTTCCCAATTCAATATCACAACCATGTTACAATATTTCCACAATTCAAGTGCTTCATCTATTTCCACAATAAACCAATTCTCAAGTGTTTCGTTTGTTTTCCACAAGGTGCCATATAGGCCATCATAGTCATTATTCACAATTCTTTTGCCAATTTAAACTCTCATTTTACATCACTCATAGCCCAACAACAAACTTTGAATATCCAACAACAACATCAAGAATTTCACACAATTTGTCAATTTAACATGAAACAAACAAACTTCACACATATAGGCGATTTCACAAGAATCAAAATTAGCCATACATACCTGGTGATGAGTTTTCTTCAGTTAACTTCCTACTTTATGCTTACCCAAGCTATCTTACTCTTGCCAACCTTGTTCTTGAAGACTCTTACTTCTACTCACTTCTTTTTACTAGAAATCAAGTTCAATAATCATGCATGAGTGTAAAAATTCTATTTTTAAAAGCTATTATATGCAAACCTCTCTTTACCCAATTAAAACTGAAAATCAAAGAAAATAGTTAGGGTTTTTACCTTGAAAATATTGGGGAAGTTGAATCCTTGCCCTAGGATCCCTTGGAATTAAATAGTTGGAACAATCTTTGAAGATGAAAGATTTCTCTCTCTAAAAACCCTCTCTTCTCTCTCTAATTTTGGTGAGGTGATATGATAAAATGAAGAAGAAAGGTGTTATATTAAAGAAGAGATCGGGTCAAAATGTTACAAAAATCTGGGCCGGGGTCAAATATGCGGTCACTATGCGACCGCAGAATCCACATGCGGTCCGCAAAGTGACCGCAAAAATGGCCTCAAAATTTACAAGTTTCTGTTAAGGAATGCGGCCGGAATGCGGTCCGCATGTTTGATCTGCGGTCGCAAAATGCACCGCAGATTTGACATGCGATCGCATATCGACCGCACATTTGACGGATTTTGAGAAACTCTCTGGAACGATTTGCGGTCGGAATGCGGTCCGCATGTTGATTCTGCGGTCGCATTCTTGACCGCATATTTGACACTTTTTCGGAAAAATTATTTCTCTACATTTTTGAAACTTAAATCATTACCAAGGGTCCGAACCGCGGCGAGCTTGAATTCTACGCATTCCTAACACATTATTCGGACCATGACACCACATCTACTAGGTTTTATGCACAAAAATTTTACGGGGCCTTACACGGTGGCCTCGGGTGTGTTTCAGATGCTCAACGAATCAATTCGAGAAGTTGGAAAAATTGCAGATTTTAGCCATTGGCTGTTGCAGACAATTACTCTATGTTATTTCATAGATGTCCCTGCGATCGCATAGTGTCTGGTGAGGGGGTTCTATTCAATGTGATCGCAAAGCCTTGTCCGCAATTGCATAGGTCTGCTTCTTTCTTCAATGCGCTCGCACTCCTTGTCCGCGATCGCATTGTAGAATTTGAGTGTGTCCCTCGGGGATCAATTTATTCTATGCAATCACATAAGCCTTCATGCAACGCATTGTGTTAATTCATCACCTTCTGCGATCGAAAGCCTTATGTTGCGACCACATAGTGCAAATTTTAGAGGCTTCATATTTCTTCTACGCGATCGCACAGCTACTCATGCAATTGCATTGAACAAAATACCTGGGCAGAATATAACATTTCAAAAATGAGGGTTTTTCCATTTTTGCAAAAACTCAAGCTAGGGAGCTCGGTTTTGGGATATGTTTCGAGGGTTTTTCAGAGGAAATTATTGGGTAACGATTCCTTACACCCTTATGATTATTATCCACTAATCTAAACTCAAATTCCTCCATTAATTTTGAATTTTTGATGAAACTTGGGGTAAATTTCTTAGAAATAATTTTGATGATTTGAGGGGGCATTTGACCTCCGATTTGGGGGATTTTTATATGGTTAGACTCGTGTGAGTACGTGGGTTCTGAAAATGTAAAAATATTTCGATTCCGAGTCGATGGCTGGAGGTGTATTTTGGTCATTTTAACCATTTTTGCACCTTAGCTTTAATTTTAACAGTGTAATCAGTTACTTGCGATGCTATTTACACTATGTAATTGGTTTTAATAGATTTGGGCCACTCGGAGTCGGATACTCGTTACAAGGGCATTGTTTCTTAGTGATTTTGTACCGGTTTGAGGTAAGTGGCTTGTCTAACCTTGTGTGGGGGACCTCTCCCCTTATGATATATTATGTGTCGATTTAAATGCCTTGTACGCGAGGTGACGGGCGTGTACTTGCGCAAATTGTTGAAAATCCACTTTACTTGAATTGTTCAAACGGTATTATCTCTGTTATTTGACTGGGTTAAATGCAAGACTTATCCTGTGTTTGTTAGAGGAGTATGATTAGATAGGATTAACTATCTAAATGCTTATTTGTATTAATTGAAATTACGGGGAACATGTTGGTATTGAATTTAATTGTTAATCGTAGTAGTGTACACCATTTTCTGAGTACTTTCTTGTTTGATTGTGTTTTGTTCTATGGACTACAGGTTCAATTTTCGGAGATCTTGGCTACTGATATAAATGGATTGTGGGTCAATTCCCGGAGATCCTGGATACTGATATAAATGGACTGCGGGTTCAATTCTTTGGATCCTGACTACTAATATAAATGGACTTCGGATTCATTTCCCGAAGATTCGGGCTACTGATATAAATAGACTACGGGTTCAATTCCCGGAGATCCTGGCTACTGATATAAATGGATTGCGGGTTCAATTCCTGGAGATCCTGGTTACTGATATAAATGGACTGCGAATTCAATTCCCGGAGATCCTGTGATATTGAGTTAAATGGACTGCGGGTTCAATTCCCGAAGATCCTGTGCTATTGATCTTGTACTTATTATGTTATTTTTCCTTGTTTAGCTTAACTATCAATTACTTGTAGTTTCTATCTTATTTGTCTGTCATTTCAGATTCTCACCTGCTTTACACTGCTCGATATTGTTATTATCCTTGTTCTCAATAGGGCCCCTAACCTTCCTCGTCACTACTCCATCGAGGTTAGGCTTGTCACTTACTGAGTACCGCCGTGGTGTACTCATGCTACTCTTCTGCACACTGTTGTTCTGCAGATCTCGGTTCATCTGATTAGACACACTATCGGTGATCGCGGAGCTATTTCGAGAGACTTGAGGTATGCATCTTCTACATCTGCAGATCTGGATAGTCTCCTTCTGTTCTTCCTTCGCGACATTAGTTCATTTCACTTTTGTTTCGATTGTGTAGATACTCTTGGAGGATAGAGCCACAGTTTTACACTCAGTAGCATGTGTTTGCCCGTGAGTTTCCGGGTCTTGGAGGTTATATTTTCATTAATTGTTATAAAGTGTATGTGCCAATTGGAACCTATTACATTTTTCTATGTTATTCCGCTTTTATTTTTAGTTATTGGTAAAGGCTATAAATTCCGCAACAGTGTTAGGCTTACCTAGTCACAAAGATTGGGTGCCATCATGGCAGGTTCACGATTGGTGAACCAGGGTCGTGACAAGTTGGTTTCACAGCCCTAGGTTCATAGGAGTCACATGACACAAGCCGGTTTATTAGAGTCTCGCTGATCGATACGGAGACATCCATATTTATCTACGAGGGGCTATGTAACTGTTTAGGAAAAAACTTCATTTCTTTTGAATTCTTTGTCGTGCAATATTATGACACCAATTCTTAACTTCTTGTCTTCTATTCTCTCACAGATGATGAGGATACGTGCTATACGCGAGTATCAGGCACCCGCGCCCCTACTACCGCGGCCAGAGGCCGGGGCCAGGGTAGAGGTCAAGGATGCGCCCGAGGTGCAGCTACAACACCCACGTGTGCTGCCGCTGAGGCACCACTGGTGGATCAGGTTAGAGCACATGCACCTGGTACACCTACTACAGCTACTACGACTCTAGCACTCCAGGAGACTCTGGATCAGTTTAGGAGTATGTACACTACTCTAGCTCAGGCGGGGTTGCTTCCTCTTGTTGCAGCCACATCTCAGGCCAGGGGAGGGTCCCAGACTCCCGTAGCCTGCACTCCTGAGCAGCGAGTGCCGATGGAGTAGGTTCCCAAGGTTATTCCTATACCGCCTACTACACCACTACAACCCGGAGGTGGGTTAGCTGCCTCCGAGGATGAGCAATGCAGGTTGGAGAGGTTCAAGAAGTATGATCCCCGAGTCTTCAATGCCCTAGCTTCAGATGACGCTTTGTGATTTCTGGAGGAGTGTCATTGCATCCTCCGTACTATGGGCATAGTGGAGTCCGGTATGGTTTTTTTCAATGTTTTTCAGCTTCGAGGGGCCGCTTATGATTGGTGGCATACATATGAGTTGGATAGCCAAGTCAATTCTACCTCACTGACTTGGACACAGTTCTCTGATATGAATATGAGGGTGTTTGTTCCCCAAAGCCTCAAGGATGCTTGCCATGCAGAGCTTGAGCGGTTGCGCCAAGGCACTATGACAATATCTGAGTATGCCATCAGTTACACCCGATTGGCCACACATGCATCGAATTTGGTCGCCACAGTCCGGGAGAGAATGCGGAGGCTTATTAAGGGTCTTATTCTGTCTATCCGGTCCAGCATGGCTGGAGAGCTAGAGATGGATGTGCCTTATCAGCAGGAGGTGAGTATTGCCAGACGGATTGAGGGCATGCTCGCTAGGGAGCGAGGAGAGAGGGAGGACAAGAGGTCTAATGAGTCGGGTCATTTCTCTGGTGCCCGCACTTTAGCAGCCGGTCGTTTTGGCAGGGGTTATTCCGGTCGTCCGGTTCATTCAGCATTGCCAGCAGCCGGTAGTACTCCATCTCTTCCAGCACCTCAGGAGCCTTATTATGCTCAGGAGCCTTATTATGCTCTCCAGTTTCCAGTACCTCCAAGGGTCAGTCCAGCGAAAGCGGGGCCGGTCAGTTACAGCCACTACGTTCTCCCAGGGCTTGTTTTGAGTGCGGGGATACCCGCCATCCGGTTAGGGAGTGCCCCAAGCATAAGAGAGGAGCGCCTCCACATGCTTCGCAACCAGCATGGTTCATAGGGCCAGCAGGCAATCGTTCCAGCCCCAGCTACCACACCACTTGCCCAGCCAGCAAGGTGTAGGGATTAGGGTGATAGAGGCCGCCCTCGAGGGAGTGGCCGGGCTAGATTTCATGCTATTCCTAGTCGTGCTGCAGTTGTCGCCTATGATTCTGGTATCACAGGTATTATCTTGGTTAGTCACAAAGAGGCATCAGTTCTATTCGATCCTGGTTCTACCTTTTCATATGTGTCCTCTTATTTTGCTCCATATCTGGTTGTGCCTCGGGATTCTTTGAGTGCCCCCGTTTATGTTTCTACTCCAGTGGGTGATTCTCTAGTTGTGGACCATGTGTATCGTTCATGTTTGGTCGCTATTTGTGGTTTTAAGACCAGGGCTGATCTTTTGTTGCTCGGTATGGTTGACTTTGATATTATTCTGGGCATGGACTGGTTGTCGCCCCGTAATGCTGTTCTTGATTGTCACACCAAGACCGTAATGCTGGCTATGCTAGGAATTCCACGTATTGAATGGAGTGGTACTCTAGATCACACCCCTAGCCGGGCTATTTCCTTTCTTAAAGCTCAACGTATGGTTGAGGAGGGGTGTGCTACTTATCTAGTTTATGCGAGGGATGTTAGTGTCGACACTCCTTCTATATATTCAGTCCCAGTGGTACGAGATTTCTCCAATGTGTTTCCAGCTAAACTTCCGGGCATGTCGCCCGATAGAGATATCGATTTTGGTATTGATTTGTTACCGGGCACTCATCCCATTTCCATTCCCCCATATCGCATGGCTCCTCCTGAGTTGAAAGAGTTAAAGGATCAATTATAGAAGTTGTTGGGTAATAGTTTTATTCAACCTAGTGTTCCGCCTTGGGGTTCTCCTGTGTTGTTTGTGAAGAAGAAGGACGGTTCTATACGTATGTGCATTGATTATCGCCAGTTGAACAAAGTTATAGTGAAGAACTCGTATCCTTTGCCACATATTGATGACTTATTTGATCAGCTTCAGGGCGCACAGGTGTTCTCCAAGATTGATTTGCGCTCTGGATATCATCAGTTGAAGATTCGGGAGCCAGATATGCCAAAGACTGCCTTCAG
Source organism: Nicotiana noctiflora (assembly GCA_032618575.1). Lineage (NCBI taxonomy): Eukaryota > Viridiplantae > Streptophyta > Magnoliopsida > Solanales > Solanaceae > Nicotiana > Nicotiana noctiflora. Next base: position 160,631 of record JASVEL010013773.1, on the reverse strand, counting down.
GACTCGGTATGGTCATTATGATTTCCTTGTTATGTCTTTCGGGCTGACTAATGCCCCAACAACTTTCATGCACTTGATGCAAACCGTATTCAGGCCATATCTTGATTCGTTCGTGATTGTTTTTATCGATGAAATGTTGGTATATTCCCATAGTCGAGAAGAGCATGAGCAACACCTGAGGACAGTGCTTCAGACTCTGAGGGATAAGCGATTATATGCAAAGTTCTCTAAATGTGAGTTATGGCTGAGTTCGGTAGCATTCCTAGGACACATGGTGTCGAGCTAGGGTATTCGAGTGGATCCGAAGAAGATGGAGGCCGTGCAGGGTTGGCCCAGGCCCTTCTCAGCTATTAAGATTCGTAGTTTCCTTGGTTTGCGGGTTATTACCATCGCTTTGTGGAGGGGTTCTCTTCGATCACAACACCTATGACCAGATTGACCCAAAAGGGTGCCCCTTTCCAGTGGATAGAAGAGTGTGAGGCGAGCTTTCAAAAGCTCAAGATAGCTTTGACTTCGGCCCCAATCTAGATGTTGTTTCCAGTTCAGGGTCCTATACAGTTTATTATGATGCCTCGTGGGTTGTACTTGGAATGGTATTGATGCAGGATAGTAGGGTGATTGCCTACGCATCCCAACAGCAGAAGGTGCATGAAAAGAACTTCCCTGTTCACGATCTTGAGTTAGCGTCCAGTGTTCACGCCTTGAAAATCCGGCTTCATTATTTGTATGGGGTTCCTTGTAAGATTTACACTGATCATCAGAGTTTGCAGTACTTGCTTAAGAAGAAGGACTTGAATATGCGTCAGAGGAGATGGTTAGAGTTGTTAAAGGATTATGATATTACTATTCTTTATCACCCGGGCAAGGCCAATGTGGTTGCCAATGCCTTGAGTCGCCGAGGGGAGAGTTTGGGGAGTTTGGCATATCTTCCAGCCTCAGAAAGACCTATGGCGATGGATGATCAGGCCTTGGCTAGGCAGTTTGTTAGATTGGATCTTTCAGAGCCTAGCCGGGTTCTGGCCTGTGTGATTTCTCGGTCTTCCCTATTTGATCGCATCAGGAAGCGGCAGTTTGATGACCCTCATTTTCTCATTCTTTAGGATAGAGTTCGGTGCGGTGATGCTCGAGATGTTACTATCGGGGATGATAGAGTGATAAGGATGCATGGGCATAATTGTGTGCCCAATAAGGATGATCTTCGAGAGATTCTAGCTGAGGCCCATAGCTCGCGGTATTCCATCCATCCGGGTGCTGTGATGGTGTATCAGAACTTGAGGCAGCATTACTGGTGGAGGCGGATGAAGAAGGATATAGTTGAATATTTTTCTAGGTGCCTCAACTGCCAGCAGGTGAACTATGAGCATCAGCGTCCGGGTGGGTTAATGCAGCAGATTGAGATCCTAGAGTGGAAATGGGAGCACATCACCATGGACTTCGTATTTGGACTTCCACGGATTGTGAGGAAGTTTGATTCTATTTGGGTCATTGTGGATCGGCCGACCAAGTCCGCCCATTTCACACCTGTGTGCACCACTTCCTCATCGTAGCGGTTGGTGGAGATCTACATCAGGGAGATAGTTCGGTTGCATGGTATTCCAGTTTCCATCATTTCAGATAGAGGCACTCAGTTTACTTCATGGTTTTGGAGAGTCATGCAGCAGGAGTTAGGTACTCATGTGGAGTTGAGCATGACATTTCACCCCCAGACGGATGGACAGTCTGAGCGCACTATTCATATTTTTTAGGATATGCTCTGTGCGTGCGTGATTGAGTTTGGAGGGTCATGGGATCTCTTCTTTCCACTGGCGGAGTTTGCTTATAACAGCAACTACCAGTCCAACATACAGATGACGCCGTATGAGGCCTTATATGGTAGGAGATGCAGATCCCCGGTTGGTTGGTTTGATCCGGGCGAGGCCAGATTATTAGGTACAGAGATGGTCCAGGATGCGATGGACAAGGTCAAGGTGGTTCAGGATAGACTCCATGCAGCCCAGTCCAAACAGAAGAGTTATGCGGACAAGGAGGTTCGTGATGTGGAATTTATGGTCGGCGAGCAGGTTCTACTTCGGGTCTCGCCCATGAAAGGCGTCATGAGATTTGGAAAGAAAGGGAAGCTGAGTCTGAGATTTATTGGGCCTTTTGAGATTTTGAGGCGAGTTGGGGAGGTTTCATATGAGCTTTCCTTACCTCCCAGCTTAGCCGGAGTCCATCCGGCATTTCAAGTTTCCATGCTTCGGAGATATCATGGTGACATGTCGCACGTATAGGATTTTAGTTCAGTTCAGCTGGACAAGGATCAATCTTATGTTGAGGAGCCAGTGGCCATGTTGGACAGGCAAATCAGAAAGTTGAGGTCAAAGAACATCTCTTCGGTGAAGGTCCAGTGGCGGGGTCAGCCTGTCGAGGAGGTGACTTGGGAGATAGAGCAGCATGTGCGCAGCCAGTACCCTCATCGCTTTGCTACATCAGGTAAGTTTTCTATGCTCGTTCGAGGATGAACAAATGTTTAAGTGTAGGAGGATGTAATGACCCGGCCGGTCGTTTTTAGAATTTATGCCCCAATTCCCCCATTAACTGCTTTCCCTAAGTCCATTTCTGCTATTTTTGTGTGCCGGGATGTTCAGCTCTAGAATTCGGGGTGTTTTGGGACACTTAGTCCCTAAATGAGAGCTTAATAGTTGAAAATGTTCCGTATTCAGAATAGTGTTAAGACGACCTCGGAATGGAAATATGATGGTTATGTTAGCTCCGTTAGGTGATTTCGGGGTTGGGAGCGTGTTCGGAATATATATTGGAGGTCCGTAGCTCATTTACGCTTGAAATGCCGAAGTTAACGGTATTCCATCCATCCGGGTGCCGCGATGGTGTATCAGGACTTGAGGCAGTATTATTGGTAGAGGAGGATGAAGAAGGATATAGTTGAATGTTTCTAGGTGCCTCAACTGTCAGCAGGTGAAGTATGAGCACCAGCGTTCTGGTGGGTTGCTATAGCAGATTAAGATCCTAGAGTGGAAGTGGGAGCGCATCACCATAGACTTCGTATCTGGACTTCCACGAACTGTGAGGAAGTTTGATTCTATTTGGGTCATTGTGGATCGGCTGACCAAGTCCGCCCATTTCATACCTGTGTGCACTACTTATTCATCGAAGCGGTTGGCGGAGATCTATATCAGGGAGATAGTCTGGTTGCAAGGTATTCTAGTTTCTATCATTTCAGATAGAGGCACTCAGTTTACTTCATGGTTTTGGAGAGTCATGCAGCAGGAGTTAGGTACTCATGTGGAGTTGAGCATGACATTTCACCCCCAGACGGATGGACAGTCTGAGCGCACTATTCATATTTTTTAGGATATGCTCTGTGCGTGCGTGATTGAGTTTGGAGGGTCATGGGATCTCTTCTTTCCACTGGCGGAGTTTGCTTATAACAGCAACTACCAGTCCAACATACAGATGACGCCGTATGAGGCCTTATATGGTAGGAGATGCAGATCCCCGGTTGGTTGGTTTGATCCGGGCGAGGCCAGATTATTAGGTACAGAGATGGTCCAGGATGCGATGGACAAGGTCAAGGTGGTTCAGGATAGACTCCATGCAGCCCAGTCCAAACAGAAGAGTTATGCGGACAAGGAGGTTCGTGATGTGGAATTTATGGTCGGCGAGCAGGTTCTACTTCGGGTCTCGCCCATGAAAGGCGTCATGAGATTTGGAAAGAAAGGGAAGCTGAGTCTGAGATTTATTGGGCCTTTTGAGATTTTGAGGCGAGTTGGGGAGGTTTCATATGAGCTTTCCTTACCTCCCATCTTAGCCGGAGTCCATCCGGTATTTCTAGTTTCCATGCTTCGGAGATATCATGGTGACATGTCGCACGTATAGGATTTTAGTTCAGTTCAGCTGGACAAGGATCAATCTTATGTTGAGGAGCCAGTGGCCATGTTGGACAGGCAAATCAGAAAGTTGAGGTCAAAGAACATCTCTTCGGTGAAGGTCTAGTGGCGGGGTCAGCCGGCCGAGAAGGTGACTTGGGAGATAGAGCAGCATGTGCGCAGCCAGTACCCTCATCGCTTTGCTACATCAGGTAAGTTTTCTATGCTCGTTCGAGGATGAACAAATGTTTAAGTGTAGGAGGATGTAATGACCCGGCCGGTCGTTTTTAGAATTTATGCCCCAATTCCCCCATTAACTGCTTTCCCTAAGTCCATTTCTGCTATTTTTGTGTGCCGGGATGTTCAGCTCTAGAATTCGGGGTGTTTTGGGACACTTAGTCCCTAAATGAGAGCTTAATAGTTGAAAATGTTCCGTATTCAGAATAGTGTTAAGACGACCTCGGAATGGAAATATGATGGTTATGTTAGCTCCGTTAGGTGATTTCGGGGTTGGGAGCGTGTTCGGAATATATATTGGAGGTCCGTAGCTCATTTACGCTTGAAATGCCGAAGTTAACGGTATTCCATCCATCCGGGTGTCGCGATGGTGTATCAGGACTTGAGGCAGTATTATTGGTAGAGGAGGATGAAGAAGGATATAGTTGAATGTTTCTAGGTGCCTCAACTGTCAGCAGGTGAAGTATGAGCACCAGCGTTCTGGTGGGTTGCTATAGCAGATTAAGATCCTAGAGTGGAAGTGGGAGCGCATCACCATGGACTTCGTATCTGGACTTCCACGAATAGTGAGGAAGTTTGATTCTATTTGGGTCATTGTGGATCCGCTGACCAAGTCCGCCCATTTCATACCTGTGTGCACTACTTATTCATCGGAGCGGTTGGCGGAGATCCATATCAGGGAGATAGTCCGATTGCAAGGTATTCTAGTTTCTATCATTTCAGATAGAGGCACTCAGTTTAATTCATGGTTTTGGAGAGTCGTGCAGCAGGAGTTAGGTACTCGTGTGGAGTTGAGCATGACATTTCACCCCCAGACGGATGGACAGTCTGAGCGCACTATTCATATTTTTTAGGATATGCTCTGTGCGTGCGTGATTAAGTTTGGAGGGTCATGGGATCTCTTCTTTCCACTGGTGGAGTTTGCTTATAACAGCAACTACGAGTCCAACATATAGATGCCGCCGTATGAGGCCTTATATGGTAGGAGATGCAGATCCCCGATGGGTTGGTTCAATCCCGGCGAGGCCAGATTATTAGGTACAGAGATGGTCCAGGATGCGATGAACAAGGTCAAGGTTGTTCAGGATAGACTCCATGCAGCCCAGTCCAAACAGAAGAGTTATGCGGACAAGAAGGTCCGTGATGTGGCATTTATGGTCGGCGAGCAGGTTCTACTTCGGGTCTCGCCCATGATGGGCGTCATGAGATTTGGAAAGAAAGGGAAGGTGAGTCTGAGATTTATTGGGCCTTTTGAGATTTTGAGGCGAGTTGGGGAGGTTTCATATGACCTTTCCTTTCCTCCCAGCTTAGCCGGAGTCGATCCGGTATTTCATGTTTTCATGCTTCGGAGATATCATGGTGACATATCGCACGTATAGGATTTTAGTTCAGCTAATCTGGACAAGGATCTATCTTATGTTGGGGAGCTAGTAGCCATGTTGGACAGGAAAATAAGAAAGTTGAGGTCAAAGAACATCTCTTCGGTGAAGGTCTGGTGGCGGGGTCAGCCGACCGAGGAGGTGACTTGGGAGATAGAGCAGGATGTGCGCAGCCAGTACCCTCATCGCTTTGCTACCTCAGGTAAGTTTTCTATGCTCGTTCGAGGATGAACAAATGTTTAAGTGTAGGAGGATGTAACGACCCGGCCGGTCGTTTTTAGAATTTATGCCCCAATTCCCCCATTAAGTGCTTTCCCTAAGTCCATTTCTGCTATTTTTGTTTGTCGGGATGTTCGGCTCTAGAATTCGGGGTGTTTTGGGGCACTTAGTCCCTAAATGAGAGCTTAATAGTTGAAAATGTTTCGTATTCAGAATAGTGTTAAGACGACCTTGGAATGGAAATATGATGGTTCCGTTAGCTCCGTTAGGTGATTTCGGGGTTGGGAGCGTGTTCGGAATATATATTGGAGGTCCGTAGCTCATTTAGGCTTGAAATGCCGAAGTTTGAAATTTTTTAAATTTCGGTCCGATAGTATATTTTTTATCCGAGTGTTGGTTTGGGATTCTGGAAGTTTTTGTAGCTTTCTCTTGTCATTTTGGATGCGCGCACAAAATTTCAGGTCATTCGGACAAGTTTTGATAGGTTTTTGATCGAAAATGTATTTGGTTAGACTTCAGAGTTCATAGGCTTGAATCCATGATTTATTCATGTTTCAGGTGTTATTTTGGGTGGTTTAAGGATTTGAACAAGTTTGAATGATATTATGGGTCATGTCTGTAGGTTTAGTTGAGGTCCCGGGGGCCTCGGGTGTGTTTCGGATGCTCAACGGATCAATTCCGGAAGTTGGAAAAGTTGCAGATTTTAGATATTGACTATTGTAGACAATTACTCCATGCGATCGCATAGATGTCCCTGCGATTGCATAGTGTCTGGTGAGGGGGTCCTATTTTTCTTTAATGTGATCGCAAAGCCTTATCCGCGATCGCATAGGTCTGCTTCTTTCTTCAATGCGATCGCACTCCTTGTCCGCGATCACATAGTAGAATTTATGTCAGTGCCTCAGGGGTCAATTTCTTCTATGCGATCGCATGTCTTCATGCAATCGCATTGTGCTAATTCATCACCTTCTGCGATCGCAAGCCTTAGGATGTGATCACATAGTGCAAATTTTGGAGGCTTCAAATTTCTTCTACGCGATCGCACAACTACTCATGTGATATCGTTGAACAAAATACCTGGGCAAAATATAACATTTCAAAAACGAGGGTTCTTCCATTTTTGCAAAAACTCAAGCTAGGGAGCTCGGTTTTGGGAGATTTTCCGAGGGTTTTTCAGAGGCACTTATTGGGTAACAATTCCTTACTCCCTTATGATTATTATCACCTAATCTAAACTCGAATTCCTCCATTAGTTTCGAATTTTGGATGAAACTTGGGGAAAATTCCTTAGAACTCATTTTGATGATTTGAGGGGGCATTTGACCTCCGATTTGGGAGATTTTTATATGGTTAGAGTCGTGTGAGTAGGAGGGTTCTGAAAATGTAAAAATATGTCGATTTCAAGCACATGGCTGGAGGGATATTTTGGTCATTTTACCCATTTTTGCGCCTTAGCTTTAATTTTAACAGTGTAATCAGTTACTTGCGATGTTATTTACACTATGTAATTGGTTTGAATAGATTTGGTCCACTCGAAGTCGGATACTCGTGACAAGGGCATTGTTTCTTAGCGGTTTTGTACCGGTTTGAGGAAGTGGCTTGTCTAACCTTTTGTGATGGACCACTCCCCTTAGGATATATTATGTGTTGATTTGAATGCCTTGTACGCGAGGTGACAGGCGTGTACTTGCGCATATTGTTGAAAATCCACTTTACTTGAATTGTTCAAATAGTGTTATCTCTGTTATTTGACTGGGTTAAATGCCAGACTTATCCTATGTTAGTTAGAGGAGTATGATTAGACATGATTAGCTTTCTAAATGCTTATTTGTCTTAAATTGAAATTATGTGGAACGTGTTGAGATTGAATTTAATTTGTAATTGTAGTAGTGTACTCCATTTTTCTGAGAACTTTCCTTGTTTGATTGTGTTTTGTTCGTTGGACTGCGGGTTCAATTCCCGGAGATCCTGGCTACTGATATAAATGGACAGCGGGTTCAATTCCGAGAGATCCTTGCTACTAATATAAATGGACTGCGGGTTCAATTCCGGAGATCCTGGCTACTGATATAAATTTACTGCGGGTTCAATTCCTGGAAATCCTAGTTACTGATATAAATGGACTGCGAGTTCAATTCCCGGAGATCGTGTGATACTGAGTTAAATGGACTGCGGGTTCAATTCCCGGAGATCCTGTGCTATTGATCATGTACTTATTATGTTATTTTTCCTTGTTTAGCTTAACTGTCAATTACTTGTAGTTTCTATCTTATTTTGCTGTCATTTTTTATTTTAAACTGCTTATTACTGTAATCATCATTGTATTATTGTTTCTCAGTAGGGCCCCGACCTTCCTCGTCACTACTCCATTGAGGTTAGGCTTGGCACTTACTGAGTACCGCCGTGGTGTACTCATGCTACTCTTCTGCACACTTTTGTTGTGCAGATCCAGGTACATGTGATCAGACACACTATCGGTGATCGCAGAGCTATTTCGGGAGACTTGAGGTATGCACCTGCTACGTCCGCAGATCCAGAGAATCTCCTTCTGTTCTTCCTTAGTGACATTAGTTCATTTCCCTTTTGTTTCGGTTGTATAGATACTCTTGGAGGATAGAGCCACAATTTTACACTTTTTAGCCTGTGTTTGCTCGTGAGTTTCCGGGTCTTTGAGGGTATATTTTCAGTAATTTTGATAAAGTGTATGTGCCAAGCGGAACCTATTACATTTTTCTATATTATTCCGCTTTTATTTTTAGTTCTTTGAATAGGCTGTAAATTCCATAATTGTGTTAGGCTTACCTAGTTGCGAATACTGGGTGCCGTCATGTCAGGTTCACGATTGGTGAACCAGGGTCGTGATACTAATCATCTGAAGGTTTTAAATATACAAAACCTTGTACCTAATTCATTTCATCTCCCCCATCCTCTCTAATCTAACCCTAGCCGCCACCCCTTTCTCTCAATCTCGCTGGAACTCTTACCGGCGGGAGACATCACCCTCTTTGTTGCCCTCACCATTAACACCATAGAGAGCCCTGAACATCATCTCCTCACCCCCATAACCAGTTTCCCTCGAACCAGGCTTGAACTCCTCGAATATCAAATTAAGTGTCGCCGAAACCCTACTCCGGAGAATACAACCTTAGCCACTGCCTTGACCCTTAACACCATAGAAAGCCCTTAGCCTCTTTATTACACCCCTCCAACCCGTTTGTCTAAATTAAAACCCTAACCCTTCAAATCTTCAAAAATAGGTCACCAGAACCCTATTCCGGCGAACGACCTTTTACCCAAACCTCACCAAAATCCTACCAGAGACACCTTTTCACACCCTTAACTCGATTCTGAAACCTTTGAAACCCCAAACACCTCTGGAAAACTAGAAGATTCTATTAACAGTCAAAAATTTCAAGAAAAAAGGTTCCTTAGTGTAAGAAGACGATCTTTTAAGGTAAATATAAAGAAAAGAAAAGTAAAAGGCCCAAAGATGACCATAAAGCCAAGTCTTCATTTCCTTTATTTTGATTTCAATTTTTTTCTCAGTGTTCATTTTCTTTTCTTTCTTTCTGAGTCTTCTAGTTGTATATGCATGTCTGTTCTTTGTCTATGTTTCTTGATTTTTCTTTTAGACTGTCGAGATTCATCTAATTGATATTAAAAGACAGTAAATAAATTTTAAGATTGTTCTGTTAATTTATATCGATTAGGGTTATGTTTTTTACATTTGTTTGGATTATTAATAGATTTTATAGCTTGTCAATACTATTTTGCAATAAATTTCTGTGACATGTTAAAAATAGGGTTAAAAAGATTTTTCTTGTTTGTTGTTAGATAATCTCTATTTTAAATAGGATTTGACAATATTAAGGTTTAATTTTAGTGAATTTTTGTTAACCAGTATGCTAAATTGGACTTGTTTCTAGTTCAAATTGGTTTGATAATGTTCTGATTGGTTGTTAATTGTTTAATTTTTCCAATTAACTGATTCTGATTTATTTTGACCATATGATTATTACTTAATTAGGGTTAATAATTAGGGATTGGTTATAGCTGGGGTTAAAGGGCCGTATGGGTAAATGGTAATTAGGATTTGGAATTGGAGATAATTTGGGGAATAACATTTGGTTTAAATGTAAAAATCCTATGGAGGTAAGGGCAGAGTTGGGAATACTAAATGTTCTAATTGTAAAATACTTAAGGGATTAAGGGCATTTCAGGCATAACAAAAGGGTAATGCAGTGAAAATCACTTAGAGGTAGGGGTAGAAGGGTAAAAACAAAGGAAAAGAACATTCTAGATAGGGGAAAAGGGGGTAATTCTGCATTAAGAAGGGGAAAGGGTTGAATAAATAAAAACAATAAGGGTCTAATTGCAATAAAAGGGAGGACTAATGGACAATTTCTAAAATTTGAAAATCCCTCCCTTTCTACTCTATAAATAGGCCTCATTTGGCCTCTCTTGATAAGTTTTGGCAAATCTGAAATTCACTTAAACATTTTCCTTCTGTTTGCAATCTCAATTTGTGCATTTCCTCACATCAAAGCTTAAAAATCATAAAAAGAATCACTGAATTGCCGAGTAAATAGATCAGATCCGGACGCGGCTGTTGCTCTAAGGCAATTTCGAGTCTGTGCTTCTCTTCTATTTGGCTTTGGTGGTCAATGTATTGTTGGATTGGGACTATGTTGAGTCGAAGTGTTGATTTGTGGTCTGATTTAGCATCTGTTGGTTTTTATACTTATTTGTCATCACTATGGTTTGAGTCTGGTTTGCTACAGCTGTATTTGATCGATTGATGTGTTGTTGTTGATTACTGATCCCTATTTTGTCCTAGATCTCATTGGTTCTTCTTCGTTTCCAGGTACATACCTTATTGTTCGTTGTTGTAGTTACGAGATAAAGAAATGAAGTGAAAAATGTTCCTTTAAAATTTTTTTAGTTCATTTTTACGAAGTTAGCCTGATGTTTTGTAGAAAATTAGTTAAAATATGTATTTGTTTGGAATAGTTCGAAATTGTAATTAAATTCAGACTGGACTATTGCTCTGAACTCCGTTTTCTGATTAGATCAGGTATTAGTATTCTTAGGTTATAAAATCATAATAATAAATAGGATTACTGATAGAAATTAGTAGATTAAAAGGGTTAAAGGTAATGGCATGAACTTAGATTTTATATTATAATTCTGAAATTATGTACATCTATAGCACTTCTTCTAAAATAGTAGATTTGTTTAAATGCATGATTAGTGGAAAAATTGTAAGTCAATAACTGTTCCTTTTGAAAACTAAATATGAATTTGTATATGTCAATATCACATTACTTCTGAAATAATGACTTAATTCTGAAATAGTTCAACTGTGATCGCAATTAGTTTAGTTTAAAGTAATTAATGTTTGAAAATACCTTCAAATATTTAGTAGAACAGTACACATATATAATAATCAATCTTTTTTGACTCCAAAATTTAGTCTCATCAGGTACAATTTAGACTGATATCTAAACTAATAACTAATAGGATTAATAAGTACTTGAATTAAAATAAAGAAAAGTTTCCTATAGTTAAATATATAATTGTTTCGGAATTCAAATTTGAATGGTAATAATTTGAAAAGTGAAGTAATAGAAATATATGCTATTGCGAGTTAGTTTGAGAAAAGGTCCAAATGCAATGCCCAAATTCAGTAAGTGTTATGATTATACACGGGCATGTGTCATATAACATAAAAAATACATTGGTTTGGGCCATTAGTAGAATATTTACGTGAATGGCTTGAATCTGATCTTCAGTAGATTTAAATTGGACTGGATATTGATACATGGGCTGTAGTCAAGCCTAATAGGAAATAAGCCTAGACTCTTATGAGTTCGTGGCACAAATTGCCAAATTATTAGGTAATGATAAACAATTAGGATTTTTTCTTTGTTATTAGAGACAAAATAAGTAGAAAATATATTATACTTTAGGTATGACTTTAATAAAATGAGATAAGCCTCGCCCCAATAAATACACAATTACGAGACCCTCAAATAAATCGTTATGAAAATCCTAGATTTGGAAGGACCGTTTAGCAAATTTCACGGTCTTTGCCAAAGTTAACAAAGACGTAGATACTTTAGGAACGATGTGTAATAATTTAGCTTCACAATATGGGTGCACATTTATGTGACCCAAATCCAAATCTCAATGAAGTCGAAATGTGTTGAAAGCCACAGGCGTACTGGTACGGCGTGGTCCGGAATATATTTTCACGGCGTTGTAATACTTTGTAAAATTAAATAATAAAGTGGAATATTAATAAATACACATAAAAATGGAACATATATAGAAATCAGATAAAAATTAATACAACAGTTGAGCGACCGTGAAAGAACCACGGAATTTCGGAGTGCCTAACACCTTCTCCCGGATTAATAGAATTCCTTATCCGGATTTCTAGTTCAGACTGTAACATAGTCAAATTTTCCTCGGTTCGGGATTCAATCAGTGACTTGGGACACCATTAATCTCCCAAGTGGCGACTCTGAAACTAAATAAATAAATCCCTTTCCGACTGTCCTTAAGCTGGAAAATCTCTATCCTTTTTATTATATCCATTCCTGGGGTGCAGTAAATAGGCTCTTCCAGTAGGTAAGAAAAAGGAGGTGTGACAGCTCTCGCGACTCTGCTGGGGAGAAGATACCTAGAACGTCGGTTCAGGGTAAAAGAATTCGATCTCGAAATATTTGCAGTACTTGTTTATTTCTGATTTCCCTATATGTTCATGATTAATGTGCTAAATGTTTACCGCTTTGATATTATTTGAACTACTATATATAAATTGTGCTGAAAACCCTTCTCTTCTTACCTCTTGGGATGTGCTTACTAGTTGAGACTCCCCATTCTGTTAGTGTCATACCCAAAATAAGAAATAAGGCCGGACAAGTTACTAAGCCGGACGATCCCGCTGGTCCCTCGTACGTAGACCCCTTCTCGACTCGAGTTGTCCACTCGGGTGCATAGTCTAGAACAAAATAACCAGGTTCTTAACCTAGAAATAGGGATGTTTATTTGCATCATATATGACCTAGGGGACTCAACACAGGGGTTGGGTCCATCTAGGACAGGTGAGCTAAATATGGAAAGACCATTATGATTATATGTTGGATTTATTTGTCTCGGGCCATCATGCTGACCGGTTAGGAAAATAATTGAGGGAAAGAAAAGAGAAAATAAATTATTGATTTTAGAAGAAAACCGATATTCAAATATTGTCGAAACTCTGTGCAAATTTTGAGAAAGATTGTTGATTTGTTTTGGATTCTAAAAAGAAATTGCGCCATAAAAAATAGTTGGAATAATTCAATTTTTGGTAAAAATTAAAAATGGTTTGTCTAAAAAATAATTTGACCAAACTACGCCGGTTTGATTTTCGTCTTTCGGGGCGTGATACGTAGGCAACCCTCATCGGGTCCAACCACACTTTTGCAAAAACAGCCAAAAATGTCAAATTTTGAATTTTCCATAAATCAAGTGATGTCATTTTTGTCAAAATGGCCGACTGTCCCAAAAGGGCGCCGGAAGGATGTTTGTGCCAAAACGGCTACTTTTGAGTCATTTCCCCAAATTAACAAGCACAACCTTAAAATCTTCATTTGGAGTGTTGAAAGGCCGCACTTGTGAAATTGGGCTTTATTTTTTGAAATTAAAATTGTCAAAAAAATATATTGACATTTTAGGGTCATAATAAGTGATTAAATCACCTTAATAAATGTGTAGGATGAGCACGATTCAAAATGAACCTTTTTTCAATCATGAATAAAATCCATTTGGAGTTACGTCTATGGTAGAATGATCTGGGTAAAGATGGACAAGACGAAGTCAAAAAGTACTTGAAAGGTCTTACTGGATTACTTGATATTATACCCCGAGGAGATATCATCAGAGCCTTGGTTACCTATTGGGATCCGGCACACAATGTATTTCATTTCTCGGACTTCGAGCTTATGCCAACATTAGAGAAAGTTCCCAGTTACATTGGGAAAGATGAGTTTCCCCTTAAAGATAAATACCCAGTTGCTCCAAGAGCTATGTACCTTACTGTGAAATGTGAGGATTCGGTAGTGACCCGTGTGTTGATTGAAAAATATATATTGACTTTTTAGGGTCATAACCGTTATCTCTTCCCAGTAACATTGATACTTTTGGGTTGGGCTTTAAACAAACCATTGTTGATATAAAAAGAGCCTAAAAACTGAAGAAGAAAGCATGGAACCTCCCTAAGCCTATCCCTAGCCTCTCCCGTTCATTAGGTCTAATACGAAAAGACGCCCGACGACAGTGATGCCTAGCTTAGCAGAGATAAGTCCCGACAGGGAGCTAATTGAAAAATTTGAGAAGTTATTTGAATAAGTGGATATGGTAGAAGCGGATGAGGGCACAAGTTGAATCAATGTCTAGTTTGTCGGATCTCGGGCCAAATTGAATAACTGAGAAGCTACTCCTCTTCCAACTCGGAGGGAATTGTGGTAGTTAGCTTTTGTTTTTGCTTTTAAATCTGTTTTATTTCAAGGTTGTAATATAGATTTCTATGTTCCGTCCAATCGGATGAGTCAAACCTTATTATCTTTTAAATTTCAATGAAATGCAATTTCTTTATCTCTCCATTCCTGATATCCTTATTTTGTTTTTTTTCTTTTTCTTGTACAGTCCATTTTATGTTGATTTCAATGATGTGTCATGCATGAGGAACTCTCGGCCTAGTATTGATAATCAAAATGTAATACAAGAAATTGAATGTGATAATGAGGTGGAGTATGATGATGAGGAAGATTTGGAAGAAATTAGAAAAGAGTAGACTCAGTGTGAGGAAAAACCCAAACCGAACTTGAATGAAACAGAAGCAATTAATCTAGGGGGTCAGGAAATGTTCGGGAAACAACGAATAAGTGTTCATTTGGAAGCCTCACTCAGGGAAGAATTGATAAAGTTGTTGAATGAATACAAAGATATATTTTCATGGTCATACGATGATATGCAAGGACTGAGCACTTAATTGGTGGTCCATAAATTGCCCACTTATTCAGAATGCCCACCTGCCAAGCAAAAATTGAGAAAGTTTAAGACATACATTAGTGTGAAAATAAAAGAAGAAGTCAATAAGCAGTTTGAGGCAAAAGTTATACGGGTCACAAAATACCCCACTTGGTTAGCCAATGTTGTGCATGTTCCAAAGAAAGATGGAAAGACCAGGGTTTGTGTTGATTATCGGGACCTCAGCAAAGCAAGTTCAAAAGATAATTTTCCATTGTCAAACATCCACATACTGATTGACAATTCTGCCAAATATGAGATTGGTTCTTTTGTGGATTTCTATGTGGTTTACCACCAGATTCTAATAGATGAGGAAGATGGTGAAAAGAGGGCATTCATCATACTTTGGGGAACATACTATTACAGGGTGATGTCGCTTTGACTAAAAAATGCAAGGGCAACATACATGAGGTCAATGACCACTATGTTTTAAGATAAGATATATCGGTAGATTGAAGTTTATGTGGATGATATCATTATCAGTCTAGAAAATAGTATGACCATGTTAAAGACCTGAGGAAGTTTTTCCAGAGGCTTCGCAGGTACAATCTCAAGCTTAATCCGGCAAAATATGCTTTTGGGGTGCCATTAGGGAAGTTGTTATGGTTCGTTGTGAGTCAACATGGTATTGAATTACATCCGTCCAAAATCAAATCCATCAAGGAATTGCCTCCGCCAAAGAGAAAGAAAGATGTGATGAGTTTGCTCAGCAGGTTGAATTACATCAGCAGGTTCATCACTCATCTTACATCAACTTGTGAGCCTATCTTTAAATTGCTGAAGAAATATGCTGCAGTTAAATGGACATATGAATGTCAAGCAACATCTGACAAAATCATGGAATACCTGGCCAATCCACCTATATTGGTTCCACCCGAACCAGCAAGGCCTCTGATCCTTTATTTGACGGTGTTGGATAATTCTTTCGGTTGTGTACTGGGGCAGCATGATGAAACAGAGAAAAAGGAACAAGCAATTTGTTACCGCAGCAAGAAATTCACATCTTACGAGGTAAAATACACTCAATTGGAGAGGACATGTTGTGCTTTAACCTGGGTGGAACAGAAGTTGAAACATTATTTGTCAGCTTATACCACTTATCTCATTTCCAGGCTAGATCCATTGAAGTACATCTTTCAGAAGCCCATGTCCACATTGTTAAATGGCAAATCCTACTCACAGAGTTTGATATTGTTTATGTAACCCGCACTGCGATGAAAGCACAAGCAGTTGCCAATAACCTAGCGGAGAATCCTGTTGATGATGAACATGAACCCTTGAAAACATATTTTCCTGATGAGGAAGCAATGTACATTGATGAACTGGAACAAGATGAAAAGCCTAGATGGAAGTTATTCTTTGATGGGGCTGCTAACAACAAAAGCATCAGAATAAATGCAGTACTTATTTAATAGACGGGTAAGCATTATCCTATCACAGCTCATCTTCATTTATTTTGTACAAACAATATGGCTGAGTATGAAGCACGTATTTTGGGATTGAGAATGGCTATAGATATGGGTGTTCAAGAGATTTTGGTCATGGGCGACTCAGATCTCTTGGTACATCAGATTCAAGGAGAATGAGAAACAAGGGATTTAAAGCTCATACCATACCGGCAGTGTTTACATGAACTATGTCCGCGATTTCAGTCCATAGAATTCAAGCACATTCCAAGAATCCATATTGAACTTGCTGATGCTTTAGCCACTATGGCATCTACATTATCTGGACAAAGCTTATGTGCACACATTGCAAATTCAGGTTCATGATCAACATGCTTATTTCAATACAGTAGAAGAGGAACTCAATGGTGAGCCATGGTTCCATGATATTAAAGAGTACCTCAGAATAGGGGTGTATCCGGCATAGGCCACAAGGGATCAAAAGAGAGATATCAGACGATTGGCAAGTGGATTTTTCTTTAGCGGAGGGGTTTTGTACAAACGAACCCCAGATCTCAATTTGTTGAGGTGTATTGATGCAAAACAGGCTACAACAACTGTGACCAAGGTACATGCAGGAGTCTGCGGACCACATATGAGTGGGTATGTTCTAGCAAAGAAAATTCTCAGAGCAGGATATTACTGGCTTACTATGGAGCAGGACTGTATCAGATTTGTGCGCAAATGGCATCAATGCCAGGTACATAGAGATTTGATCCATTCTCCACCATACGAGTTGCATACAATGTCAGCACCGTGGCTCTTCGTTGCCTATGGTATGGATTTCATCGGGCCAATCAAGCCAGCATCATCTAATGGGCACATGTTTATTCTAGTTGCCATTGATTATTTTACTAAATGGGTTGAGGCAAAAACATTCAAGTCGGTGACCAAGAAAGTAGTTGTTGATTTTGGGCATGTAAACATCATTTGCCGATTCGGAATTTTGAAAGTGATTATTAGAGATAATGGTGCCAACATTAATAGTCATTTGATGGCGGAGACATGTCAGAAGTTTAAAATTACATACCGCAATGACACACCATATCGTCCTAAGGCGAATGGAGCAGTTGAAGCAGCCAATAAGAACATTAAGAAGATTCTTCGGAAAATGGTAGAAGGATCGAGGCAGTGGCATGAGGAATTACCATTTGCTTTGATGGGATATCGCACTACTGTTCGCACTTCAGTAGGTGAAACTCCTTATTTATTAGTGTATGGCACGGAAGCAGTAATACCCACAGAAGTTGAAATACCCTCCCTTCGAATCATTGCGGAGGCAGAAATTGATGATGATGAATGGGTCAAAGCCCAGCTGGAACAATTGAGCTTGATTGATGAGGAGAGACTGGCAACAATATTTCATGGGCAATTGTATCAACAGAGAATGGCCAGAGCTTATAACAAGAAAGTTCATCCACGAAAATTTGAAGTCAGATAATTGGTATTGAGGCGCATCTTACCTCATTGGGCAGAAGCAAAAGGAAAGCTCGCTCTTAATTTGTAGAGGCCATTTGTTGTATCACAAGTGTTGTCTAACGGAGCATTATATCTAACAGGTGTGGAAGGAAAATGCGTAGAAATGGCTATCAATTCTGATGTAGTCAAAAGATATTATGTATGATTTCTTTATCTTTATGTATCTAATTGTATTTGTCATATTTTGAAATTGAAATGATGAAGACATTTTGTTTCGATATCCAAACACTTTATCCATTGCTATTTGATAATAGGTGAATTTGAGTATATTTATGCCCTAAATAATCACACTTTATTGTTGTTTTGATATTGTTTATGATACAAAATGCTTTTATTAGTGTTTTTAGTGTGTTATAGGTACACATGAGCTAATGAAGACTAAAGGAGCAGTTTTGGAGTCATAAGATGGTGAAAAGGCCAAGTGTGGAACATGTTAGGAGTTTGTGCTGAAATATAGCTTGAAGAATCCGCAACACTGTTCTTCTGCGGTTCAACTGTGATAGAAGAGGCTTGCGGAAGATTTTGAAGTTCAGAGGACTTGATCCACCGCAGTTGGACCGCGACTGCAGTCGAACCATGGTGGAAGCCGAGATTTTGAGGGCCAAATTTGTCAAAACGTAAATTATGTAACCTAAACCCTATATTTAATATTAGGATTCGCCCAAGAGAGGCAAGTATGGTATTATTGACTACTTTTGCAAGCAAACTAGTAAGAGAGAACTCTCTCAACATATTTTTTTCTTTTACATTGAATCTTTGATTATGAATTCAATTATCTATCTTGTTTCCTTGATTATGAGTAGCTAAATCTTTATCTAAGATTTTGATGGAACCTATTGAGTGATGAACGTTTGGGTTATGTGATTAAAAATTGTTATCTAGAATTCTATTTGTTCAACTTCGTTCTTGTTGTAGTTAATGTTTCACGTCCAAGCAACGTTCGTATTCAATATAACTTGGTCTAATAAGTCCAAGATCGATCCCACATAGAATTAACCTACCAATTGCAACTATCACAACCCCAAAAGTACTTTCGAATCAAGTTCCCAAACTTTGAATATATATTTGTGTGATTTTCGACTATCTACTTTTGCAATAATTAAAAATGCTTGAAAGAAAGAATTGAATGTAGAGTAAAAAGAATATTATGAGAAGGACTAAGGTATTGATTTCCCCTATTGATGGAATCCCTTATCGTTATGCTCATACAAATTGTTAATATATTCTATCAATCATGAACTCTATGTGTATCGTAACCCTCTCCCGAGCAATTACAATAATTTACTAGTGCACTCTCTCGAGCTACCCTAGCTAGCTTTAATTTGAATAGTTCATTTAAGATTGCACCCAAGACTTCGTTATTCCTAACCCCGTCTTTACGCCTAAAGTTATAGATTCCTCCAATAACCTAGGTGTGGTGTTGTTCAACAATATACCTAAATATGCACTCTTTTCCAAGTTATGCACACTAAATAGGCACAGCTAATTGGGGATCCTACCAATTAACTACAACAAGAACGAAGTTGAACAAATAGAAATCTAAGTCACAATTTGTAATCATATAAACGATAAGTTCATCACTCAATGGGTTCCATCAAAACCTTATAAAAGAATTTAGCTACTCATGCTTAAAGAAACAAAAATAATAATTGAAATCATAAAGAAATAAATGATATAAAATAAAAGAAGGAGTTTGAGAGGATTCTCTCTTACTAAATATCTTGCAAAAGTATTGAAAATAAAGACAACATGCCTCTATGGGCCAAACTAGCACTTTAAATAGAGGTTTCTAGGGCTAAAAACTAAGTTTGAGTACAATTGGGATAACTGTTGCGGCGCCTTCCGCGGTTCGTTCGCGGACGCAAGCGGACCGCAAACAGGCAACTTCAGAGGGCTTCATTATTCGCGGTTCATCCGCGGCCGCGAGTGAATCGCGGATGAACAGTGCGTCTGATTCTTCCCTACTTCTTGAGGCCCTCTTCACTTTAGCTCTTCTTTTGGCCTTTTCATCAACCTAGGACTCCAAAACAGCTCTTTATAGCATCCAATGTATCACATGTACCTATAAAACACAAACGAAACTAATCAAAGCATTTTGTCCTCATAAACAACATTAATTCCATAACAAAGTATGATTATTTATGTTTCAAATTCACCTATTATCAATACCCCACACTTAAACCTTTGCTCGTCCTCGAGCAATCTTTAATCACACTTTAGGCCAATTAACAAAAATTTGTCTCCCCCAAAATATGTCACAAAAGCTATTATACATGAACAACCTAAGATATGCATAATCTTCACTTAACCGTAAATTCTCATGCCCGCACATTATTACTTCCTCTTGAGTTACACACCGTCACATAATTTATTGAGAGAAGTTCCCACATATAATCAATTCATAACATGGAACATATAAGTATCGGAAAAATTCACTCACTCTCAACAAAGAACATTCATATGCATACAGACACACCATAGGCTTGCCCCTAGTGTAATACTCCACTAATCGAGTTATTCAATCATAAATCAAGAGGTCTTTAAGGGTTGTAATGTAGGCTATGGGACGGGTAGGATACTTGTGGTTATAGTGACTAGCCTCCCTAAGCACTTTTCTTTTCTTTTTCACAACTTCCCTTTTTTTGTTTACTTCCTTATGTCTCCCACACACATACCTTCACCTTCCTTCACTTTTACCCCCACTTTTTCTTTTATTGATGTGACTAGCTTTTCTAAGATTTTATTCAATATAGCTCATCTTTTCATTGCTTTGCAATACATTTACATTATTTTGGCCAGCTCACTATACATTCATTCTTGATTTTCCCTTTTCAACTTCCCTTCACCCCACACTTAAACTTTTTGCATATTCATTACAATACAAGTGCTTCTAGGAGGTAAAGTAGAACAAATAATAATTTGAAGAACATTCAAGGGTTATCAAAGAATAGGCTTTAAGCTCAAAGGGGTTAACTAAGATATAATGTATGGGTGAATTCATGTTTATTGGTATATGGGATTACACAAAGAAATGCCTCTATCCTTTCTACAACCGAACAACTTCTATTTCGCTTTGCAAACACACAGGGCAAGTTCTAGGCATCATGTACAACATACAATGTAAGTAAAAACCTCACACACACATGGCATGCAACTCATTTGGAATCCAGTTTATCTACAAAGTCCTATCGATGTTCAAGCAAGCATTATTGTGCAATTTAAGGCATATTGAGATTCTACAATCAAGCTTAGAAGATACATTCTCAAGTTCAATTTACGCTTTTGCTAATGTGCATATTCGGGGTTACATGTTGCCCTTTCACCTCTAATCCTAAAACAAAAAAAGAAAATCTACCTAACCAAGTTCAAATTAAAAACCTTGGAAAAGAACCGTGGTCAAAAGAAAAACCAAGGGGAGATGATACATTACCTATAAAAAGAAAATAAAAGAAAGAAAAATTCCTACGCGGACTACTTCCCTCAAGAGTACTTGTCCTAAATAGTCCGTCATCGGGAAGAGTCCTCTACTCATATTTTTTGGATTTTTAAAAACTTTTATGATTTTTTTTTTGTGTTTTTATTCCGACTTAGACCCTTAAGAAACCCGTCACCAAGTGTCCATCATCGGGCCAAGCCAGCTAATATAATTTACAACTTCATCTAATATATACAATATACAATACAAGATAAGTCTCCCACCCCACACTTAAAATCATGCCATGTCCTCATGGCATAATAATACATGTATAGCACAGAAGGGTGAGAAAACTTACCTGGGATCTACCCCGTGTCTAGCCACTTTATCACTTTCTTTTTCACGCTATCCTTCATATTCGGGTTCAGCCTTCTTTTGCGTTTCCTAGAAGGTTTGTGCCCCTCTTCCCGGAGAATCTTGTGCATGCAGTATGAAAGGCTGATCTCCTTTATGTCTGCCATGGTCCACCAGATGGCAGTCTTGCATTCCTTGAGTACCTGTATAAGCTTTTGGGCCCGCACATCTAACAAACTAGATGAGATAATAACAGGTAACGTGGAGTTAGGACCTAGATACTCATACCTTGAGATGTGATGGTAGTGGTTTAAGTTCAAGCTTCGGTGGCTCTTCTATGGATGGCTTTGCTGGCGGGCTTTCTCTTTTCTCTAAATGTAGAGGTTCGAATTCTAGCTCTCTCTGCCAGAATCCCTTGCCTTCCAGAGATAATACCCATTCGGCCAAACTTTCACCGTTTACCTCTTCTATGTTCATCAGGCATGCTTGAAGTGGATCTTCAATAGTCAATTCTGCATCGTCGGTCTCCACTATCACATCAACCGCATCAACTAGAGAGCAATTTGCGAACTCACTAGGGCGCCTCATGGATTTTTGCACATTGAAGATGATCTCTTCATCATTCAACCTCATCTTGAGTTCCCCGGTTTCACAATCAATTATGGCTCTCCCAGTGGCTAGGAATGGTCTTCCCAGGATTAGGGGAATTTCTTCGTCGACCCTGCAAATCAAGAATAACAAAATCGGCGAGAAACACGAACTTCCTAACCTGGATTAGCACATCATCTATAATACCAAATGGACGCTTGACCGTCCTGTCAGCAAGCTGTAAAAGCATAGAGGTGGGTCTGGCTCTCCCAATACCTAACCTCTTATAGATAACTAAGGGCATGTGATTAATGCTTGCCCCCAAATCACATAAAGCCTTAGTAAAGGCATAATTCCCTATAGAGCATGGGATGGTGAAACTACCTAGATCAGATAGCTTCTCAGCAATGGGTCTGGAGACCACTGCACTACAAGTCTGGGTAAGTGTAACTGTGGCCAAGTCTTGGAAATCAAATTTCCGCGACATCAAATCCTTCATCATCTTAGCATAACCAGGCATTTCTTTTAAAGCTTCAATTAATGGAATGTTTACCTGGATTTGCTTGAGCATGTCGAAGAACTTTTTGTATTGCTCCTCTTTTTGGTGTTTGGCCAACCTTTGGGGGAATGGTGGTGGAGGCCTCTTCTTCCCGGTGACTTGGGATTTTTCTTTTTCTATCACTTTCTCATCAATCTGATGCTCTACTTGTTAAGCTACCTCCTCCGTTCCCTATTTTACTTCTTTATTTTCAGCAACTGGCTGGACTATGACTTCTGTCAACCTTGTGGATTCGTCCAGTTCAATGTGCAATGGAGTGGATGTCTCATCCTGTGTGTCAATTTTCTCACTTTCATTCTCAGCATCAAGATCTCTACAGCTTCTCAGAGTTACTGCCATCATCTGCTTTGGGATTTGGTCCTTCGGGTTTGTTTGTGTATCTGCAGGCAATGCCCCCTGAGGACGATTGTTGAGAGACATGGCAATCTGACCCACCTGTACTTCAATATTCTTGATGGCGGCATCATGTACATCTATCCTCTCATTTGTTTTGGCATTTGACCCAATTACCTGCTGCATCATAGCTTTCAACTTTGTGAACCCATCGTCATGTCTACCCCCATGAGGTGGTGGAGGTGGATGATATCCCTACTGCTGATTGCCGAAATTCTGAGGTCTAGGATATGGGACCATGTTGTGTGGTGGCCTCATGCCTGCTTCATTAAATTGGGGCTGGGGAGGTCTATACTGCATTGGAGCCTGTTGGCCCCAGTTTTGATTACCTTGTCACTACCCTCCATAGTTAGCCACATAGTTCATATCCTCATGCTGATGATGATGTTCTTGGTCTGCAGCCCATGGATTACCTATGGGTTGGCTAATGCAAGATGTGCATAAACCACCATTGGTAGTGTCTACAATGTGGACCTGCTGCTTGACCCCTGATTCTTCCACCTTCTTTGTTAGGATGCTCATTTGTGTCAATAGAGTTGCCATGTTCTCCTCCAGAGTGTTGGATGGATCCAGAGGTATAGAGTGTACCACTGGTGTGATAGGAGCATTCCTGGACGTCCACCCGAAATTTTGAGCCATCTTGTCTAGCAAATTTTGGCCCTTCTCTCCAAGTCTTGCTCAGAAAAGCCCCACCTGCTGAAGCATCTACAATGTTCTTCATGCTGTCCGAAAGTCCCATGTAGAACCTTTGACCCAACATCTGTTCAGGAATCCCATGGTGAGGACACATAACAAGCATGCCTTTGAATCTCCCCCAAGTTTCATGTAGTGTTTCCAATGGTTTTTGCTTGAAGCTCACGATCTCATCAATTTGTTGAGCTGTCTTGTTAGGTGGATGAAACTTGTTGTGGAATTGTTTGAATAACTCATCCCAAGTTGCAATGGAGTTTATAGGGAGTGAGTTTAGCCATATTTGTGCTGCTCCTGTAACTGAGAACGGAAAGAGTAATAATCTGATAGCTTCCGGAGTTACATTCGGTTGTCTTTGTGTTTTGCATATTGATAGAAAGTTCTTGAGGTGTTGCTGTGGATCTTCAACCTGAGACCCAGAGAATAATCCCTTGTTTTGCAACAAGTGAAGCATGTTGTTGGTAATCTGGAAAGACTCAAGCTTGAATTGCTGGCACAACGATGGCAGTTGCCAAATTATCCGATGTGGGTTGTGCCCAGTCGAACAATGCACCTTCCTGTGCCTCCTGTGCCTCTTGCATATTTAGCCCGGCTTGCTGGTTTTGATCGTTTATGTCACCCATGTCGAAGTCTAGTTTGATTGGTTGTTGAGATTGTTGAATTTGTTTGATGGCTTTGTTACGTGCCCGGAAGGTTTGCTCGGGGTCTGAGAGTCCTTCAATTAGTTCTCCAGTCCTTGCAGATTTTCTAGGCATGCACCTGAATACCCAAATCAACAAACGTCAAAATATTCAATGTAGAGTGTAGAAATAACCTGAATACACAAGAATCTTGAAGTTCTGGCAATGGCAATTGATAATTTCGTTAATTTCTCGGCAACGGCGCCAAAATTGTTTCACGTCCAAGCAACGGTCGTATTCAATATAACTTGGTCTAATAAGTCCAAGATCGATCCCACAGAGAATTAACCTACCAATTGCAACTATCACAACCCCAAAAGTACTTTCGAATCAAGTTCCCAAACTTTGAATATATATTTGTGTGATTTTCGACTATCTACTTTTGCAATAATTAAAAATGCTTGAAAGAAAGAATTGAATGTAGAGTAAAAAGAATATTATGAGAAGGACTAAGGTATTGATTTCCCCTATTGATGGAATCTCTTATCGTTATGCTCATACAAATTGTTAATATATTCTATCAATCATGAACTCTATGTGTATCATAACCCTCTCCCGAGCAATTACAATAATTTACTAGTGCACTCTCCCGAGCTAACCTAGCTAGCTTTAATTTGAATAGTTCACTTAAGATTGCACCCAAGACTTCGTTATTCCTAACCCCGTCTTTACGCCTAAAGTTATAGATTCCTCCAATAACCTAGGTGTGGTGTTGTTCAACAATATACCTAAATATGCACTCTTTTCCAAGTTATGCACACTAAATAGGCACAGCTAATTGGGGATCCTACCAATTAACTACAACAAGAACGAAGTTGAACAAATAGAAATCTAAGTCACAATTTGTAATCACATAAACGATAAGTTCATCACTCAATGGGTTCCATCAAAACCTTAGAAAAGAATTTAGCTACTCATGCTTAAAGAAACAAGAATAATAATTGAAATCATAAAGAAATAATTGATATAAAATAAAAGAAGGAGTTTGAGAGGATTCTCTCTTACTAAATATCTTGCAAAAGTATTGAAAATAAAGACAACATGCCTCTATGGGCCAAACTAGCACTTTAAATAGAGGTTTCTAGGGCTAAAAACTAAGTTTGAGTACAATTGGGATAACTGTTGCGGCGCCTTCCGCGGTTCGTTCGCGGACGCAAGCGGACCGCAAACAGGCAACTTCAGAGGGCTTCATTATTCGCGGTTCATCCGCGGCCGCGAGTGAATCGCGGATGAACAGTGCGTCTGATTCTTCCCTACTTCTTCAGGCCCTCTTCACTTTAGCTCTTCTTTTGGCCTTTTCATCAACCTAGGACTCCAAAACAGCTCTTTATAGCATCCAATGTATCACATGTACCTATAAAACACAAACGAAACTAATCAAAGCATTTTGTCCTCATAAACAACATTAATTCCATAACAAAGTGTGATTATTTAGGGTATAATTATAGTCAAATTCACCTATTATCAGTTAATATATTGGATCCTCAATTTGTTGTGCATATTTAGTGTGCATAACTTGAAAAAGAGTGCATATTTAGGTTATTGTTGAACAACACCACACATAGATTATTAGAGGAATCTATAATTGTAGGAGTAAAGGTGGGGTTAGGAATAACGAAACCTTGGGTGCAATCTAAAGTGAACTATTCAAATTAAAGCTTGTTCGGGAGAGAATTGCAGTAGAAATAGCTTTTATGATTGATAGAATAATATTAACAATTTGTATAAGCATAAATAGAAGAGATTCCATCAATAGCGGAAATCAATAACTTAGTCTTTCTCTTTATTCTTTACATCACATTCAATTATTTCCTTCAATTCTTTAGTTTCTTGCAAAAGTTAGTTAGTAAAAATCATCCATAAATATATATTCAAAAGATTGGGAAGCTGATTCAGGGGTATTATTGGGTTTTGGATGTTGCAATTGATAGGTTAATTCTCTGTGGGATTGACTCTGGACTTAATAGACCGGATTGTATTGACTGCGACCGTTGTTTGGCCGTGAATCAATTTTGGCGTGGAATGCCGGTTATAGAACTTTGTAGTGAGGTGAGTCTCTTTTCTAACTTTGTAAGATAAAATTGTCCCGTAGGTTAATTAATTTGATATGTGTTTCTATTTGTGGGGATTATGTATGCACAAGGTAACGAGAATCCGTGCGTAGCTACTATTATGCTTATGTCCGGGTTGTCTAGGACCCAAAAATATACTCTAATCCTAATATTTGCAATCTTGTTGTCAGTTTAAAATTCTTTAAACATATGAAATATGTAAATGAATTTCTAAAAGACTAAACATCGTCTATTGATTTTTAAAGAGAAATTGCCTTTTTCTCTGATAACTGCACCTTGATGAATTCTTGATTGATCATTTGAGCGTGTTAGTCTATTGTGGAACAGGACGAATGCCTCGATAGATTAAATAGATACATCTATGGTTCACACCATTCAACCCTCTTGCAATGCACAATTTAAATATTTATTGGATCGGGCCGTACAACCTCAACATGAAAACGTGACACCAGAAGCCATCAGATTATTGCTATTTCCGTTCTTAGTTACAGGGGCTGCACAGATATGGCTAAACTCACTCCCCATAAACTCTATTGCAACATGGGATGAGTTAGTCAAGCAATTCCACAACAAGTTTCATCCACCTAACAAGACAGATCAGCAAATTGATGAGATTGTGAGCTTCAAGCAGAAACTAATGGAGACATCGCATGAAACTTGGGGTAGATTCAAAGGTATGTTGGTTATGTGTCCTCACCATGGGGTACCCGAAAAAATGTTGGGTCAAAGGTTCTACATGGGGCTTTCAGACAGTATGAAAAATATAGTAGATGCCTCAGCAGGTGGGGCTTTTCGGAGCAAGTCCTGGAGAGAATGCCAAAATTTGCTTGACAAGATGGCACAAAACTCCGGATGGACGACCAGGAATGCTCCTATCACTCTAGTGATACACTTTGTACCTCTGAATCCTTCCAACACTTTGGAGGAGAACGTGGCTACTTTATTGACACAAATGAGCATCCTGACAAAGAAGGTGGAAGAATCTGGGGTCAAGTGGTAGGTTCACATTGTAGATACTACCAATGGTGGATTATGCACATCTTGCATTAGCCAACCCATAGGTAATCCATGGCCTGCAGACCAAGAACATCATCATCAGCATGAAGACATAAACTATGTGGCTTATTATGGAGGGCAGCGACAGGGTAACCATAGTTGGGGTCAGTAGGCTCCACAGTAGTATAGGCCTCCACAACCACAATATAATGCAGCAGGTATAAGGCCACCAAACAACATGGCTCCATATCCTAGACCTCAGAATTTCAACAATCAGCAGCAGGGGTATCATCCACCTCCACCACAGCATGGGGGTAGACATGACGATGGGTTCACAGAGTTGAAAGTTATGATGTAGTAGGTAATCGGGTCACATGCCAAAACAAATGAGAGGATAGATGCACATGATGCATCTATCAAGAATATTGAAGTACAGGTGGGCCAGATTCCTATTTTACTTGACAATCATCCTCAAGGGACATTGCCTGCAGATACACAAACAAACCCAATGGATCAAATCCCAAAGCAGTTGATGGCAGTTAATCTGAGAAGTGGAAGAGATCTTGATGCTGAGCAGGAAAGAGATAGAGGCAATTCACAGGCTGAGACACTCACTCCAGTACCCATTGAACTGGATGAGTCCACCGGGTTGACAAAAGTTACAATCCAGCCAGTAGCTGAAAGTAATGATGTGCAGCAGGGAACGGGGAAAGTAGCTGAACCGGTAGAGCAGCCAGTTGTGGAACATGTTATAGAGAAAGAAAAATCCCAAGTAATTGGGAAGAAGAGGCCTCCAGCCCCATTTCCCTAAAGGTTGGCCAAGCACCAGAAAGAGGAGCAATACAAGAGATTCTTCGAGATGCTCAAGCAAATCCAGGTAAACATTCCCTTAATTGAAGCTTTGAAAGAAATGCCTGGGTATGCTAAGATCATAAAAGATTTGATGTCACGGAAATTTGATTTCCAAGACTTGGCCACTGTAACTCTTACACAGACATGTAGTGCAATGGTCTCTAGACCCACAGCTGAGAAGCTATCTGACCCAGGTAGCTTCACTATTCCATGCACTATAGGAAACTTTCCATTTGCTAAGGCATTGTATGATTTGGGGGCGAGCATAAATCTTATGCCTTTGGTGATCTATAAGAGGTTGGGCATCGGGAGAGCCAGGCCTACTTTTATGTTATTATAGCTTGCTGACAGGACGGTTAATTGTCCATTCGGTATATTGGATGATGTGCTCATCCAGGTGGGGAACTTTGTATTTCCCGACAATTTTGTTATTCTTGACTGCAAGGTGGACGAGGAAATTCTTATAATCTAAGGAAGACCATTCCTAGCCACAGGGAGAGCACTGATTGATTGTGAGACCGGGGAACTCAAGATGAGGCTGAATGATGAGGAGATCATATTCAACGTACAATAATCCATGAGGTGCCCTAGTGAATTCGTGAATTGCTCTCTCATTGATGCAGTAGATGTGATAGTGGAGACAAATGATGTAGAATTGACAGCTGAAAATCCACTTCACGCATATCTGATGAACTTAGAAGAGGTAAACGGTGAAAGCCTGGCAGAGTGAGTGCTATCTCTGGAAGGTAAGGGGTTTTGGGATAGAGAGTTGGAGTTTGAACCTCTACACTTATAAAAGAGAGAGACCCCTTTAGCAAAACCATCCATTGAACAGCCACCAAAGCTGGAACTTAAGCCACTACTAGCTCATCTTAGGTATGAATTTCTAGGCCCTAACTCCACTTTACCTGTTATTTTCTCATCTGGTTTGCTAGATGTGCAAGCTCAAAAGCTTATACTGGTACTTAAAGAATGCAAAACTTCCATTGGGTGGACCATGGCAGACATAAAGGGGATCAGCCCCACATACTACATGCACAAGATTCTCCTGGAAGAGGGACACAAACCCTCCAGGAAACGCCCAAGAGGGCTGAAACCGAATATAAAAGATATTGTGAAAAAGAAAGAAAAAAAGTGGCTAGACACGGGGTAGGTCCCAGGTAAGTTTTCTCACCCTTCTGTACTTTACATTAATTATTATGCCATAAAGACATGTCATGATTTTAAATGTGGGG
Organism: Nicotiana noctiflora; assembly: GCA_032618575.1. Taxonomy (NCBI): domain Eukaryota; kingdom Viridiplantae; phylum Streptophyta; class Magnoliopsida; order Solanales; family Solanaceae; genus Nicotiana; species Nicotiana noctiflora. The sequence goes on along the minus strand of JASVEL010013773.1, from coordinate 131,097 downwards.
TGGGAGACTTATCTTGTATTGTATGTTGTACATAGTAGATTTAGTTGTAAATTATATTAGCTGGCTTGGCCCGATGATGGACATTTGGCAACGGGTTTCTTAAGGGTCTAAGTCGGAATAAAAACACAAAAAAATAAAAAATTTGAAAAAAAAATCCAAAAAATATAAGTAGATGGCTCTTCTTGATGACGGACTACTTGGATAGTACTCTTAAGGGAAGTAGTCCATGTAGGAAGTTTTCTTTCTTTTCTTTTCTTTTTATAGGTAGTGTATCACCTCCCCCTTGGTTTTTCTTTTTACCACGGTTCTTTTCCAAGGGTTTTTATTGAACCGGGTTAGACAGATTTTTGTTTTTAGGATTAGAGGGTAAAGGTTAACTTGTAACCCCAAGTATGCACATTAGCAAAACTAAAATGAACATGAGAGTGTATGATCTAAGCTTGACTGTAGATTCTAGGATATGCCTTAAATTGCACAATACAGCTTGCTTGAACGTTGATAGGACGTTGTAGATGAACCCGATTCTAAATGAGTTGCATGCTAAGTGTGTGTGAGCTTTTACCTGCATTATATGTTTTACATGATACCTAGAACTTACCATGTGTGTGTGCAAAGTGAAATAAAAGTTGTTTAGTTATAGAGATGATAGAGGCATTTCTTTGTGTAACCCTATAAATCAATAAACAGTGAATTCACCTATACATATTATCCTAGTTAACCCCTTTGAGCCTTAAGCCTGTTCTTTGATAACCCTTTAATGTTCAAAAAAAATCTATATCATATATTGTTGTACCTTACCTCCTAGAAGCACTTGTGTTGTAATGAATATACAAAAGTCAAAGTGTGGGGTGAAGGGACATTGAAAAAGGGAAAATCAAGAATGAATGGTAGAAAATGGTGAACTGGCAAAAATACAGTAAATGCTTTACAAAGCAATGAAAAAAAAGATGTATATATGTAAATAAGAAAGCCAGTTACACCAATAGAAAAATAGGGAGTAAAAGTGAATAAAAGGTGATAGGAATGTTTGGGAGAAGCATAATGAAAAAGCTTAAAGGGAAATTGTGAAAAAGAAAGTGCTTAGGGAGGTTAGCCACTATAACCAAAAGTATCCTACCTGTCCCATAGCCTACATTACAACCCTTAAAGACCTCTTGATCTGTGATTGAATAACTCGATTAGTGGAGTATTACACTAGGGGCAAGCCTATGGTGTATCTGTATGCATATGAATGCTCTTTGTTGAGAGTGAGTGAAATTTTTCTACATCTATAAGTTCCATGTTCTAAATTGCTTATGTGTGGGAACTTCTCTCAATATAATTGTGTGAGGGCATGTAACTCAGGAAGAAAAAGGTAAGTTTGCAAGTCTGTGATAATAATTAGAGTAAGCAATAATGTGCTAGCATTTGAGTTTACAGTTGGGTAAGGATTGTGCATGTCTTAGGTTAATCATGAAAGATAGCGTTTGTGACATATTTTGGCGGAGACATTAATAAAATTGGCCTAAAGTGTGATTAAGGTTGCTCGAGGATGAGCAAAGGTTTAAGTGTGGGGTATTGATAATTGGTGAATTTGACTATATTTATGCCCTAAATAATCACACTTTATTGTTGTTTTGATATTGTTTATGATGAAAAAATGCTTTTATTAGTGTTTTTAGTGTGTTATAGGTACACATGAGCTAATGAAGACTAAAGGAGGAGTTTTGGAGTCATAAGATGGTGAAAAGGCCAATGTGGAACAAGTTAGGAGTTTGTGCTGTAAAATAGCTTGAAGAATCCGCAACACTGTTCTGCCGCAGTTCAACCGCGACCGCGGTAGAACCGCGATAGAAGAGGCCTGCGGAAGATTTTGAAGTTCAGAGGACTTGATCCACTGTGGTTGGACCGCGACCGCGGTTGAACCGCGGTTGAACCCGAGATTTTAAGGGCCAAATTTGTCAAAACATAAATTATGTAACCTAAACCCTATATTTAATATTATGATTCGCCCAAGAGAGGCAAGTATGGTATTATTTACTACTTTTGCAAGCAAACTAGTAAGAGAGAACTCTCTCAACATCTTTCTTTCTTTTACATTGAATCTTTAATTATGAATCAATTATCTATCTTGTTTATTGATTATGAGTAGCTAAATCTTTATCTAATGTTTTGACGGAACCTATTGAGTGATGAACTTCTACGTTATGTGATTACAAATTGTTAGCTAGAATTCTATTTGTTCAACTTCGTTCTTATTGTAGTTAATTGATAGGATCCTCAATTAGCTGTGCCTATTAGTGTGCATAAGTTGGAAAATAGTGCATATTTAGGTAATTATTGAACAACACCACACCTAGATAATTGGAGGAATCTATAATACAAGAAGAAAATAAATTCAAAAACACAAAAGAAATAAAATACAAAATATAAAAGAAAGTACAAAAAATACAATACAATTACAAGTAGTTTGGGCTAATACAATAACTGTATTAAAACCAGTAATATACCAGCCCAATTGACCCAATCCCAAAAAGGAAATACCCGGTCTACCTAGCTTTAAATCCAAACGACCCCATTTTTAACTAAACAATCTGGACCGTTGATACAAATTTATCTAACGGCCAAAGACGGAGCCTTTCCTTAAAACTAAACGACAACGTTTGATTCGTTAATCTTGGTCGTTCATTTAAATAATTCAAGGGCCAAGATCGAACCATCACTTAATCAGACAACGTCGTATAGGCGTCAATGCATCTTAACTGTTAATTAGTTCTAATCTAATGGTCCCTAATCATCTAAAGGTTTTAAATATTAAAAACCTTATACCCAATTAATTTCATCCTCCCCACCCTCTCTAATCAAACCCTAGTCGCCACCCCTTTCTCTCAATCTCGCTGGAACTCTCACCGACGGGAGATAGTACCCTATTTGTTTCCCTCACCATTAACACCATAGAGAGCAATGAACATCCTCTCCTAACCCCCATAACTAGTTTCCCTCAAACCAGGCTTGAACTCATCGAATTTCAAATTAAGTGTCACCGGAACCCTACTCCAACGAACACAACCTTAGCCACAACCTTCACCCTTAACACCATAAAAAGCCCATAGCCTCCTTATTACACCCCTCCAACCCGTTTGTCTCAAATAAAACCCTAACCCTTCGAATCTTGAAAAAAAGGTCGCCAGAAGCCTATTCCGGTGAACGACTTTTAACTCAAAACCTCACCAAAATCGTACAGAGACACATTTTGACACCCTTAACTCGATTCTGAAACCTTTGAAACCCTAAACATCCCTGGAAAACTACAAGAGTCCGTTAATATTCAAAAATTTCAAGAAAAGGGTTCCTAAGTGTGAGAAGACGATCTTTTAAAGAAAATATAAAGAAAAGAAAAGTAAAAGGCCCAAAGAAGACCAAAAAGCTAAGTTTTCATTTCCTTTGTTTTGATTTCAATTTTTTATGAGTGTTCATTTCTTTTCTTTCTTTCTGATTCTTCTAGTTGTATATGCATGTCTGTTCTTTGTCTCTGTTTCTTGATTTTTCTTTTAGAATGTCTAGATTCATATAATTGATATTAAAAGACATTAAATAAATTTTAAGACTGTTCTGTTATTTTATATTGATTAGGGTTATGCTTTTTACTTTTGTTTGGATTATTAATAGTTTTGATAGTTTGTCAATACTATGTTGCAATCAATTTCTGTGACCTGTTAAAAATAGGGTTAAAAAGATTTTTCTGTTTGTTATTAGATAATCTCTGTTTTAAATAGGATTTGACACTATTAAGGTTTAATTTCAGTGAATTTTGTTTAACCAGTACGCTATATTGGACTTGTTTCTGGTTCGAGTTGGTTTGATAAAGTTCTTATTGTTTGTTAATTATTTAATTTTTCCAATTAACTGATTCTGATTAATTTTAGCCCTATGATTATTACATAATTAGTATTGATAATTAGGGATTGGTTATAGCTGGGGGTTAAAGGGCAGTACGGGTAAAGGGTAATTAGGATTTGGAATTAGGGATAGTTTGGGGAATACCATTTGGTTTTAATGTAAAAATCATAAGAGGTAAGGGCAGAATTGGGAATACCAAATGGTCTAATTGTAAAATACATGAGGGATTAAGGGCATTTCAGGCATAACAAAAAGGTAATGCAGTGAAAACCACTTGGAGGTGGGGGTAGAAGGGTAAAAACAAAGGAAAATAACATTCTAGATAGGGGAAAAAGGAGTAACTCTACCTTAATAAGGGGAAAGGGACGAATAAATAAAAACAATAAGGGTCTAATTGCAATAAAAAGGAGGACTAAGGGACAATTTCTAAAATTTGAAATTCCCTCCCTTTCTACTCTATAAATAGGCCTCATTTGGCCCCCCTTGAAAAGTTTTGGCAAATCTGAAATTCACTTAAACATTTTCCTTCTGTTTGCAATCACAATTCGTGCATTTCCTTACATCAAAGCTTAAAAATCATAAAAAGCATCATTGTTTCATTGATTCTAAAGCAAGTTCGAGTCTGTGCTTCTCTTCTATTTGGCTTTGGTGATCAAAGTACTGTTGGATTGGGAGTGTGTTGAGTCGAAGTATTGATTTCTGGTCTGATTTAGCATCTGTTGGTTTTTCTACTGATTTGTCATCACTGTGGTTTGAGTTTGGTTTGCAGGAGTTGTATCTTATCGATTGATGTGTTGTTGTTGATTGCTGATGCCTGTTTTATCCTAGATCTCATTGGTTCTTCTTCGTTTCCAGGTACATACCTTATTGCTCGTCGCTGTAGTTACAAGATGAAGAAATGAAGTGAAAGATGTTCCTTTAAAAATTTTTAGTTCAGTTTTACGAAGTTAACCTGATGTTTTGTAGAAAATAAGTTAAAATATGTATTTATTAAGAATAGTTCAAAACTGTAATTTAATTCGGACTGGACGGTTGCTCCGAACTCCATCTGATTAGATCTGGTATTAGTATTCTTAGTTTATAAAATCATAATAATAAATAGGATTACATATAGAAATTAGTAGATTAAAAAGGTTAAAAGTAATGGCATGAACTCATATTTGATATTATAATTCTAAAATTATTTACATCTATAGTACTTCTTCTAAAATAGTAAATCAGCTTAAATGCATGATTAGTTGAAAAATTGTAAGTCTAATACTGTTCCATTTGAAAACTAAAAATGAATTCGTATATGTCAATTTCATATTACTTCTAAAATAATGTCTTAATTCTGAGATAGTTCAACTGTGATCGCAATTAGTTTAGTTTAAAGTAATTAATGTTTAAAATTACCTTCAAATGTTTAGTAGAACAATATACGTATACAATAATCAATCTGTTTTGACTCCAAAATTTAATCTCATCAGATTCAATTCTGACTGATATCAGAACTAATAACTAATAGGATCAATAAGTACTTGAATTAAAATACAGAAAAGTTTCTTATAGTTAAGTATATTATTGTTTCTGAATTCGAATTTGAATGGTAATAATCTGAAAAGTGAAGTAATAGAAATATTTGTTGTTGCGAGTTAGTTTGAGAACAGGTCCAAATGCAAGGCCCAAATTCAGTAAGTGTTATGATTATACACGGGCATGTGTCATATAATATAAAAAGTAAATTGGTTTGGGCCATTAGTAGAATATTTACCCGTATGGCCTGAATCTGAACTTTAGTAGATTTAAATTGGACTAGATATTGATACATGGGCTGTAGTCAAGCCGAATATAAAATAAGCCTAGACTCGTATGAGTTCGTGGCCCAAAATGCCAAATTATTAGGTAATGATAAACAATTAGGATTTTTTCTTTGTTATTAGAGAAAAAACAAGTAGAAAATATAGTATATTTAGGTATGACCTTAATAAAATGAGATGAGCAGCACCGAAATAAATACACAATTGCGGGGTCCTCAAATAAATCGTTATAAAAATCCTAGATTTGGAAGGACCATTTAGTAAATTTCACGGTCTTTCTCAAAGTTAACAAAGACGTATATACTTTAGGCACGATTTGTAATAATATTACCTTCACAATATGGGTGCACATTTATGTTACCCAAATCCAAATTTCAACAAAGTCGAAATGTGTTGAAAGCCACGGGTGTCCTGGCACGACGTTGTCCGAAATACATTTTCACGACGTTGTAATTCTTTGTAAAATTAAATAATAAAGTGTAATATAAATAAATGCACATAAAAATGGAACATATATAGAAATCAGATAAAAACAAATACAACAGTTGAGCGACCGTGCTAGAACCACGGAATTCGGGAGTGCCTAACACCTTCTCCCGGATTAACAGAATTCCTTTTCCGGATTTCTAGTTCGCAGACTGTAACAGCGTCAAACTTTCCTCGGTTCGGGATTCAACCGGTGACTTGGGACACCATTAATTTCCCAAGTGACGACTCTGAAACTAAATAAGTAAATCTCGTTCCGAGTGTCCTTAAATTGGAAAAATACCTTCCTTTTTATTATATCCCTTCCCGGAGTGTAGTAAATAGGCTCTTTCAGTAGGTAAGAAAAAGGAAGTGTGACAAATTAAAATCATAATATGCGGGTTTCACGTTCAAGTCCGAATTCAAACAAGGAAAGAACCTTTTAATTTTGACCCTCTACCTAACTTGAAAACCCAGGGCTTTTGTACGTTACAGATTAAGTCTAATGATTGCAACACGATTTCAAAGCTTTAGCTTTTTTCAATTTACAGAACCAATCCGTGACAAAGGCATGTGAACAAATAGCTTCAAGCAGCATGCCTTTTTTTTAGGAAAAAACACAAATGAACAATATTTAAACAAATATGACAAAATCATAGCAGTATATATCATTTAACATGTTGCAGCAGCTAAATATTTACATACCCTATTAAATGCCAATTAGTGATAGGAATCCAGCTGGCCCAGATGAGAATATTGCCTTCCGATTTATTCGGTCATAAATGTAGCTCCATTTGTTAAGCGAATATCTTTATCCGTTATATTACATTTAATAGGTATATCTTATATTTTGTATGATAAGTAACTTTGGTATTGAAACTTGTTTAATAATGGTATTTTGATATTTCATGTATTTGTGTCAGTTATTTATAGGTCTTATATATTTATATATTTCTTAATACTGGTATAATAATTGTATTCATATTTTATACAATTTTATGTGAATCATTTGTTTTTTTTTTTGTAAATCATTTGTAGCTATTATACATGGTATTTTCTATGTTAGGCATTATACATGGTATAATTTACGTATAAAAGTGATATATTATAATTATACTACTATTTATACATGTGGTATATTAATTTAGGGATACATATGATTTATACAATATAAATCATGGATAAAAATTGTATAATCATAAAATATCAGGTATTTATTTGCACATTCGCTTCTCAGACGAAAAATGTCAAACAACTCTTTAAGATGAGTGCATAATTTGGAAAATGGAAAACAAATTTTAAACACAAAGTCTTAATACATATGTGTATTGAATCTCCGTTTGAAAAATGAATAAAAAATGGTGATGAAACCGAACGGATGGGGGAGGGGTTTGGGAAGAATAAAGACGCATTGAACTCGAAAGAGAAAGGGTTTCTGAATTCTAACTCTTATTTTTTGGTACTACCTTTTTGGTAAATTAGGCAACTGATCCTTTATTTGCGCATTAGTATTTATTTTGAAAAATCATATTTAAATTTTAAATTTTAAATATGCTATAAAAGTAAAAGAATCTGCTACTTTTGAAATAAACCAAGAGTCATGTCATTTATATAAAAAGATTTTGAAACTTGATTTACCATGTAAAAATCTCTTCTTTTTTTTTGAACAAAACTGGGCCTGACTTAATATTGACCCAGACTTTCACGCTGGGATCCCAAAATGGACCCAGGGAGATGAAGAGACTGCCCAGCTATGGGCTGCTGATAATTGAACGGCCCAACCACTCTTCCAAATCGACTACTGGGCCTATCAGTTGTTTTGCCAAACTATAATACCACTTTATTCAAATATTGTCCAACAAATTTCTATGCTAGATATTAATATTAATACATTAAGATTCATTTTTAACCATGGTTACCGAACTTGCTCATAACACTCTCCAGATTGATACAATAAGATGGAACCTGTGATTTGTGGCTTAGATAATAATGGATTGGCAAGATGCATTCATGGCACTAACTAGGACTAAGTAAACAAATAACTTTAACTACATCAATTCTACTTGAGCAATTCATATTATCGTTGGCCAAAATACAGGAACTCGAGCAAATTAATAAACAATCATATAAACCAAAGTTGATCTATATTAACAGTCTTATAAACCAAAGCTGATCTATATTAGACAACTGCACGTCAACAACATACAATGAGGTTCAACACAGCCCTAGATAATTGAACTAGTACTGAAAATCCAGTAATAATCTATTAACAGTCCATGTTCTCATTAATATAACTGAAATTAGGGTTCGAATGAATTAGTCACACAAAAATCTAAAACTAAGCAATGAGAGTAAAATGCAGGTGCAAGCATGTATTCCTTTATCATTTATTCTTCAAACTTGTGGCCTACAAGTGAAGGCAATCATCAGCATCACTTGAGCATGAGAAAATACCTGGAATTACATAAAAATATAGGAGAAAATGAGGGTCAGCAGCTGTCACTCCTCCCTTTTTACTAAATGAGGGCGACATCCATTTGGAAAGATACGTAGGGTATACCTCAGTGTTCAAATACCCGAGAAGGATATAACAACAAAGAGGAAGGAGTTTTTCCACATAAAGGACAATCGGTTCGGGATTTTTATTTAATTTTCAGAGTCGCCACTTCGGAAGATAATGGTGTCCCAAGTCACCGGTTAATCCCGAATCCGAGAAGTTGACTCTATTATTATAGTCTGTGAAATAAAGACCTGGACAAGGAACTCTGTTAACCCGGGAGAAGGTGTTAGGCACTCCCGGATTCCGTCGTTTTAGCACGGTCGCTCAACCGTCGTTCTCAATCTTATTTGACTTGTTATAAATTTTAAACAATATGTATATGTTTTCGCTTTTAATATTTTTAAGAATTGCGACGTTGCGAAAACGTACCTCGAGTCACACCGCAACCAGTACGCCTGTGACCTTTAGTACATTTCGGCTTCGCCGGGAATTGGGATTTGAGTCGCACCAAGTGCACACTCATATTTAAGGAAAATATATTAAATCGTACCTAATAATGTCTAGCGGCTTTTAAGTCTTTTGGGAGAAGCTATGAAATTTACTATTAGCTTTCCCGCATCTATTTACATTTTCACTTTATTACTAAAGGGGGCCCCACTATTTGGTGTCATATGAGGCTCATCCCGGTTAATTTTTTATAGTTCGAACTATCGTGTCACTATGCTTTTCTACTCTAGTTTTTCATTAATTATTTACAGTCAACTATGGTTTCAGAATCGGACCTAGGCCATTGTTATCCAAATATTGGGCCTGGGCTTCGAAATCCTTGCTTAGTGGAATATCAGATCGGTCTGGATCTTAGTGACCCAGACTGGCCTTGGGCCTTCGTGCAGCAGCCCATTTAGCTTTCGCATATTGTCTAGGCTCGCTTTGTGTATCAGGCCCAAACCAGATCGAAGTAATAACAACGAAAGTAAAAATGAAGAACTCATAGTAAAGCAAACATACAGAATTAAGAAATGAAATCAAATTACTCTTTATTCATCAGAGGAGAAAATTACTACACAAAGTGATCAATGTTAACTTTAAACCATAACAATTTGATGCATATGAGAATTGACTACTTTTTACACTTCTGTTTTCTGAGAACTGATTTACACCAATATTGAAGTTACTTAACTAAGAAATTAAGAGCAAACGGTTTAACTATGTAAAGCATTATTTAACTTAAACAGTTCAAATACTTATTATGATAACCTGATTATCTAAGGCTAAGTGATTTAATGACATATGCACAATTACATTACTGGGTTTACTACAACTTTAGCTCATTCAGTGTCACAAACCCAGTTGCAAATGAATTATTGTTTCTTCTAACTGTTTTTCTCTTTTGAACATGTTTATATCTGGATGCTGATTCACAAATCTGATTAACTATGTGAGTGTGTTTTATGTTACTGCTGTGAGAGTTATCATTATCGATTCATACTATGGTTATTTAGCTTGTTTTAAGAGTTTTACCTACTTAACTAGGTGATATACTATTTACGACTACACTACTGCTATCATACTAGCTATTACATTGTTTTTGTTTGACTTCCTACTTATACATACCATACTACATCAACAAATTACAGATCTAGACTATACTATACTAAACTACTAATTAAAAATAAGAAACAAAAATACAGAATAACAGTGATGAGTTTAAACTTGAACTTCATTTCATCAAGACTTCAGTATTACATTGCTGCAAACATAGTTTGTACCTGATTCAGCAATAGGAGATCAATGAGTTCTAGGGAAATAGGAGTAAGCACAGCAACAGACTCAACAAGCAGGACCAACAGTGTAGGATTGAATTCCAAACGAGCAAAACAACACAGCAATCAGCAAATAGGAATCCCAGAAGAAGTCGAGCAGAAATTCCCACGAACAAACAACTTCAACAGTAATTCCCACTCGAAATTGAAGAAAACTATTTGCTATCTTAATGTATTTCACTCTGAATTTTTCTATGAAAACAAACCAGCCCATAATCAGTCTTTTTAGGGGGTATTTATAGGGAGAAGATAGGTAAATTTCTGGAGGGAAAGAATAGGGATTAATCCCATTTCCCTCCCCTTTTAATTTTCTAAACCTACAATTTGCACCCCAATTCAGTTACAAGATCCCTTCCAGCATGTGCTCGAAGGTTCTTTTTTATTCTAATTTGAAGCTTTTACCAAAGTGTCCCAACTTGTTATTGATTTTTACTGATTTCCCTTTTTAGTGAGACCATTATACCCTTAAATCTCTGCAAAATTGCAGAAATCAGGAGCATAAATGTCTCCTATATCCCTATATGCTCTATTTAATCTACCAATTTGCCATTTTAAGTTCCCTATATGCCCTTAAGGATATAGCTGAATTACCCGACCTACCTAGGTCAGGTTTTTAGATTTTTTACTCTTATTTAACTAAGGGCCAGTCCTTGTATTAGTATTTAAGGACTGGCCACTTTTGACTTAAAGACTTCTTTCAATTTTAACCACTTTGTTTCATTTTCTTGTTAATTGAGAACTTTATTTCATTTTTAAGCTAATTGCAGGACTAGCCTGCTTTATTGTTCTATTTAAACTATTTAAAACTTAGCCAATCCCAAAGATGGGCTTGGCTTTGTCATTTCAAGGCTCACTATTGAATACAAGATGGGCTAAGGTCTTTGCAGGCCTAGCCACCTGTGATCAGGGCTTACTTAAGCCTTGGTAAGTCTGAATTTTCAGACTTAACCCCATTATTACACAACTAGCCTATTCAACTGTTTGGCCAGTGTGAAAGACCTAACAGAGCAGGTCAATTGCAAAATTGACCACTCTTGGTCACTTATTAAACTTATCGCCTATTTTTGATTTTCAATTTTAACCCTATCTTACTATATGTTTTCAGAATTAACCACTTGTGAATCCTAGTTCTACTGCAGCTATAACCAAATCACCTAAGCCTGATAGGCAATAACAGTGCTCATACTAACACAAAAACATTACAAACTTAGTCTTTTCAATAGATAATTGTACACATAGCCAAATGAAACCAAACTTGCTCATCAACTAATCAAAACTCAGAGGAAAAGTTGGATAATGTTGAATCTCAATCAATTAGACTTACAGACTTAGTTTCAACAGCAAAGCGTCAATTAAGCATTAAGCAGGCTTAGTTACAATCATTTTTTTGTTGAATGAATCATTGAAAAACCCAAAACACACTTAAAGTTCATTGATATAGACACATAAAGACTAAATCCCACAAAACAGTAAAGAGAATTGAGACATGGTCTACCCAGACAAAAGAACAAATAAACTAACATGACATGGCTTTAACAGAGTAGACAAGAAATGATAATAATCAAAACAACTAAACCTAAACTTTCCAAAGACTAACCCTAACCTAACACATGCGGATGATAGAGAAGGTGAAGATGAACAGAAAAGGCATGGAAAATAAACGGAGAAGAATCCCTAATCTAACATGTAAGATGAAGAAGAACAGAAAAGTCATGAAGAATAGCCAAAGGAAAAATCCCTAATTTATCATACCAGGTGAAGAACAGGAATCAGAACAGCTGACTAGACTTCCAAAGATTAAACCTAAACTAAACATGCGAGTTAAACAGATAAGAAGAATAGAAGAGATATTAAAAACACATCAAAGAAGAATCCCTAATCTAAACACAGGATGAAGAAGAATGAGAATCAGAATCACTATCATGCGGTTTAACAAAGGTATCAAGAGAGGATCTTTAAACAAGAAAAACCAAACAACAGATTAAAGCAGAAAGAAGAAATTCTATTTTCATGTAAAAGACTATCAAAACAAACATACAAAAAACAATAGCAAAAACAAAACAAAGAAAAAATAAAAAAAATAGGCAAAGGAGTCGGGAAACTTAGCTTAGCAGGGCCGGTCCCCTGAGCTTCCCACTTCCCTTCTTTTTTCACTCTTTTCTTTTTCCAGATTTCTTTTCTCTTTTCTTTCTTTCTTTATTTTCTTTTTTTTTTTCTGAATTCGCCGCGGTTCGGACCCTTGGTAGTGATTTAAGTTTCAAAAATGTAGAGAATAAAATTTTCCAGAAAAATGTCAAATATGCGGTCAAGAATGCGACCGCAAACCTGACATGCGGACCGCATTCTGACCGCAAATCGTTCCGGAGAGTTGCCCAAAATCGTGTCAAAAGTGCGGTCGATATGCGATCGCATGTCAAATCTGCGGTGCACTTTTGCGACCGCGGAATCAACATGCGGTCCGCATAGTGACCGCATTCCTTAACAGAACCTGCATAACTTTGAGGCCATTTTTGCGGTCACTTTGCGGACCGCGTGTGGATTCTGCGGTCGCATAGTGACCGCATATTTGACCCCGGCCCAGATTTTTGTAACATTTTGACCCGATCTCTTCTTTAATATAACACCTTTCTTCTTCATTTTATCATATCATCTCACCAAAAATTAGAGAGAGAAGAGAGGGTTTTTAGAGAGAGAAGTTCTTCATCTTCAAAGATTGTTCCAACTACTTAATTCCAAGGGATTCTAGGGCAAGGATTCAACTTCCCCAATATTTTCAAGGTAAAAACCCTAACTATTTTCTTTGATTTTCAGTTTTAATTGGGTAAAGAAAGGTTTGCATATAATAGCTTTTAAAAATAGAATTTTTACACTCATGCATGATTATTTAACTTGATTTCTAGTAAAAAGAAGTGAGTAGAAGTAAGAGTCTTCAAGAACAAGGTTGGCAAGAGTAGGATATCTTGTGTAAGCATAAAGTAGGAGGAAAAATCATCACCAGGTATGTATGGCTAATTTTGATTCTTGTGAAATCGCCTATATGTGTGAAGTTTGTTTGTTTCGTGTTAAATTGACAAATTGTGTGAAATTCTTGATGTTGTTGTTGGATATTCAAAGTTTGTTGTCGAGCTATGAGTGATGTAAAATGAGAGTTTAATTTGGTAAAAGAATTGTGAATAATGACTATGATGGCCTATATGGTACCTTGTGGAAAACAAACGAAACACTTGAGAATTGGTTTATTGTGGAAAGAGATGAAACACTTGAATTGTGGAAATATTGTAACATGGTTGTGATATTGAATTGAGAAGAAATTGAGAACATGAACCAATGTGTAAGTTACTTATTTGAACTTGTTGAAATTGTGTGTAGTACCTTATCTGCTTGTTTGAAATTGTTGTGTTTTCAACTGTAAGGCGGGGTCGTGTTGCACGCCGCAACGTGGTGAAATAAGGTGTGGGTTGGGGTGATAAGGGTGGCCGAGGTAATAAGGGTGGTCAGGGGCAATAAGGATGGAAAGCGATCGAAATCGCTATTGAAAATTGATACAAAAATCAATAATGTGAAATTGTGAAAGGAGACAGCAGGAGAGTTTGCAACCTGTGGGGCACCGATTGCCCCTTTGTTTGACTACTTGTGCTTTACGTGATTGATTGGTTATTGTTAAATTGGTTGATCGTAGAAAGTGCTTTGTGTGAGAATTATTTGAAATGAGGAAAATGTGGAAACATGGTTGGTTGGCTTAATTAATTGTTGATGTAATTTAATGGCTTGAGTTTACTTGGGACAAAGTTTGTCCATACATACCAGGTACAATTCAAGTGTACTGACGTCCCTTTTGCCGGGGCGCTACATTCGTGTCATGATTGTAGGTGGATCAGTAGCAGGCACTTCAGCTCATCGGCAGTAGTATCCTTCTCCTTCCACTGCCCGTTTTGGTGAGCCCCTTTCTTCCTCGGGGCCTTGTGTGGTTCATGCCACTTCGGTTTAGATTTCATTTTGGTTTTGTAAGGTATAGCCGGAGCCTTGTTACCAGCAAGTATTGTATTTCCCTTTTTGTATCCTAGAGGCTCTGTAGACATGTAAACTGTGGGACTCCAGGTATTATGTATACATTATGTTATGTCGGGCGTTGTAAAAATTGCAATCTTGTTAATGAATCACTCGTATCATTTTATTTGTTTAATGTGAAATCATTCATGGTTAGTAATATATTTGGTTAATGAGAAACAATCAACACAGGGGTAACGCGTGGGAATGAAAGGCACCCAGGTCCGCTTGACTGGGGCAACCCGGTCAGGCGCCGGTCATGTTCCTCGATTTGGGGCGTGACAAACTTGGTATCAGAGCTTAAGGTTTTAAAGTGTCCTAGGATGTCTCGGAGCCGTGTCTAGTAGTGCCCTTCTTATAGGTGTGTTGTCGACCACATCATATAAGTAGGGGGCTACACGAGCATTTAGGAATTTACCTATTTCTTTGTTAATCTATATCGTGCGGTAAAGTGCAATGTGGAAATATCTGTGTCTAATTCGCGCCTTGTTCCCAAATTTTCAGAATATGGCACCTAAGAAGAAGGCTAGACTCGGCCTTAGGGCCAATGCGGGCCCAAGTGCAGCTGTTAATCATGTACCCGATGCCGTGGGAGAGAATGACCCATCAGGTTCCGAATTTGCCTGGCCCATCTGTTCAAAACCCAAGTGTCCCTATTCCAGCTGCGGCAGAGGATGCCACCATTCCTCCTGCCGGTGTTCCTGACTCAGATACAGTTTCCGCTTCGGGCTCTGGTATCTCTAATGAAGAACTTAGGGGAGCCATCCATATGTTAACACAGTTAGTGGCTGCCCAGGCCCAGAGATCCCATGATGCCCCTGCATCCTCCAGCGGACAGGGAGATTCCTTTGGCTCCAGAGTCCATCAATTCTTGCGATTGGCCCCTCCGGAATTTTCAGGCACCGATCCAGAGGCTGACCCACAGGAATTCCTTGATGAGATATACAAGACCCTCGAGTGATGAAGGCTACAGATATAGAGGGGGTAGAGTTGGCCTCTTACAGGCTGAAGGGAGCGGCACGTTCATGGTTCGAAATGTGGGAGGATTCCCGTGAGGAAGGGAGCCCTCCGGCCAGATGGGATGAGTTCGTGGATGCATTTATGGACCACTTCTTACCTGCTGAGGCAATGGCGGCCCGTGCCACCGAGTTCGAGGTTCTCAAACAGGGCAGTATGAGTGTTTGGGAGTATCACATGGAGTTCGTAAGGTTGTCCAAGTACGCTCCTCATTTAGTGCCGACCATGGATGCCCGGGTTCGATGATTTGTTTAGGGCCTTAGCCCTTTGGTAGTGAATGAGGCCACCACGGCAGCTTTGCACTCGGACATGAACTATGGGAGGATTGTGGGGTTTTCTCAGGCCATAGAGGTTAGGAAATTGAAGATTCGTGTAGAAAGAGAGAGTAGAAGCAGGGCCCTATCAATGGGTCATTCTGGGCGATCACTTCCAGGGAAAGGATCATCAGGGCCATCCCAGTCTTACGCCCACTCCTCAGCGAGTGCACCACCATCTCTGCATAGTCATTAGCTGGGTAGTTATTCGAGACCAGGTTCAGACAGCATGAGGTCTCGCCAGTCTGGTCGTCCTGGAGTGAGGTCCCAGCAGTAGGGGAGACCTACATGCCCCAAGTGTGGGAGATTTCATACAGAGACCTGCTACCTCGATATCCCGATATGCTTCAGGTGCAGGGTGAGAGGTCACATTCAGCGAGACTATCATGCACCCGGTCAGGGTATGTGTAGGGGATTTTCTTAGTCGTCCGGTTCTTCAGCTGCTACGTCATCAGCGCGTACTCCAGCAGCAGCAGGGCGTGGTGCAGCTAGGGGTGGAGCTCAGGGTAGGGGTGGACCTAGCCGATTCTATGCATTGAGTGGCCGCCAAAATGCCGAGGCTTCTCCGGATGTTGTTACAGGTATCATGTCTGTTCAGACTATTGATTGCTATGCCCTTATTGATCCGGGGTCCTCCTTGTCTTATGTTACTCCATTCATTGCTTCAAGCTTTGGGATAGAACCCGAACAGCTTCATGAGCCGTTCTCTGTGTCGACTCCTATTGGTGATTCTATTACAGCCTCACGAGTCTATAGGAATTGTGTTGTTACGGTGGGTGGTCGTGATACCACGGCCGATCTTATTGAGCTTGGGATGGTAGATTTTGATGTAATTATGGGGATGGATTGGCTCTATTCGTGCTTTGCCAAACTTGACTGTCGAACGAGAGTTATGAGGCTCGAGTTCCCTAACGAGCCAGTTATTGAATGGAGAGGAAATGGTGTGGTGCCAAGGGGTAGGTTTATTTCCTACCTTAAGGCTTCGAAGATGATTAAGAAAGGGTGTATCTATCACATGGTTCGGGTAACGGACACCACCTCAGATGTGCCTACCCTCGAGTCCGTGCCAATTGTGAATGAATTTCCTGAAGTGTTTCCAGATGAGCTTCCAGGCATCCCGCCGGATAGGGAGATTGATTTCGGGATCGATGTAATGCCGGATACTCAGCCAATATCCATTCCACCATACAGAATGGCGCCAGCAGAGTTAAGGGAGTTAAAGGAGCAGCTGAGGGATTTATTAGAGAAAGGGTTCATACGACCGAGTGTGTCGCCGTGGGGTGCTCCGGTTCTCTTTGTCAAGAAGAAGGATGGGTCACTTCGAATGTGTATTGATTATCGACAGCTCAACAAAGTCACCATCAAGAATAAATATCCATTGCCTCGAGTGGATGATCTGTTTGACCAATTGCAGGGAGCGAAGTTCTTCTCAAAGATTGATTTACGGTCTGGGTACCACCAGTTGAAAATCAGGGAGGCAGGATATTCCTAAGACCGCCTTCAGGACTCGTTATGGTCACTTCGAGTTTTTGGTCATGTCTTTTGGGCTAACCAATGCCCCGGCGGCTTTCATGGACCTTATGAATCGTGTTTTCAAGCCATTCCTAGATTCCTTTGTGATTGTATTCATTGAAGACATCCTCATCTACTCTCGGAGCAGCGAAGATCATGCCGTTCACCTCAGAGCAGCGTTGCAGACCCTTCTTCAGCATCAATTGTATGCCAAGTTCTCAAAATGTGAGTTTTGGTTGAAGTCCATAGCCTTTCTAGGGCATGTTATTTCCAGTGAGGGAATTCAGGTGGATCCTCAGAAGATTGCGGCAGTGAAAGATTGGCCTAGACCCACGACCCCGACAGAGATTCGTAGCTTCTTGGGTTTAGTAGGGTACTATCGGAGGTTTGTAGAGGGGTTCTCAACCCTCGCTTCCCCATTGACAAAACTGACGCAGAAGGCAGTTAAGTTCCAGTGGTCCGAAGCATGTGAGAAAAGTTTCCAGGAATTGAAGTCAAGATTGACCTCGGCACCAGTATTGGCCTTGCCAGAAGGCACGGAGGGATTTGTAGTCTATTGTGATGCCTCCAGAGTCGGTTTGGGATGTGTATTGATGCAGCACGGAAAGGTTATAGCTTATGCTTCCAGGCAACTCAAGAACCATGAGAAGAATTATCCGACGCATGATTTGGAACTTGCAGCTGTTGTGTTTGCCTTGAAAATATGGCGACACTATCTTTATGGGGTTCGTGTAGATGTGTTTTCAGACCACAAGAGCCTCCAGTATTTGTTCAAGCAGAAAGAGCTGAATCTGAGACAGCGGCGGTGGTTAGAACTACTCAAGGACTATGATATGGACATATTGTACCATCCAGGGAAGGCAAATGTGGTAGCTGACGCTCTTAGTCGGAAATCCATGGGTAGTTTCGCTCATTTGGGTGTGGATCGGAGACCCCTGGCTCGAGAGGTTTACCAATTAGCCAGTTTGGGGGTTCGTATTTCGGCGTCAGACGAGGGAGATATCTTGGTGCATAATGGAGCAGAATCATCATTGGTCGCGGAAATCAAGGAAAAACAGTTCATGGATCTAGCATTGGTTCGGGTGAAGGAAGCAGTCATGAATGACAAGACCTCAGCATTTGTACTCAGGAGCGAAGATGGTGTATTGCGGTGTCAAGATAGGCTATGTGTTCCGGATGTGGACGAGCTTCGGGAAAGAGTGATGGCAGAGGCTCATACTTCCAGGTATTCTGTGCACCCTGGTTCAACGAAAATGTATCACGATCTCAAGGAGGTTTATTGGTGGAACGGTATGAAAAGAGATGTGGCAAGCTTTGTAGCTAAATGTCCGAACTGTCAACAAGTGAAGGCCGAGCATCAACGGCCCGGTGGATTAACTCAGCTTATAGAAATACCAAGGTGGAAATGGGAGATGATCAATATGGATTTCGTGGTAGGATTACCTCGCACTCAGCGTAAGTTCGATTCAGTATGGGTGATAGTAGATCGACTCACCAAATCAGCTCACTTCCTGCCTGTCAAGTCCACTGATACTGCGGAGCAATATGCAAGATTGTACATCAAAGAGATAGTAAGGCTTCATGGCACTCCACTTTCTATCATCTCAGATCGCGGGGCACAGTTCACCGCTAACTTTTGGAAGAAGTTTCAACAAGGTTTGGGAACTCAGGTGAATCTCAGCACAACTTTCCATCCACAGACCGATGGACAGGCCGAGCGGACCATTCAGGACGCTTGAAGATATGTTGCGGGCTTGTGTCTTAGATTTTAAAGGTAATTGGGATGAACACTTGCCACTGATAGAATTTGCTTACAATAACAGCTATCATGCTAGCATTCAAATGGCCCGTTTGAGGCATTGTACGGGAGAAGATGTAGATCGCCAATCGGGTGGTTTGAAGCAGGTGAAGCAGAATTGCTAGGGCCGGATATGGTGTACGAAGCCATGGAAAAAGTTAAGGTTATTCAGGAGAGGATGAAAACAGCACAGAGTCGTCAAAAGTCCTATGCGGACGTTCGTCGAAGGGATTTGGAGTTTCAAGTCGATGATTGGGTGTTCTTGAGGGTATCTCCTATGAAGGGAGTCATGCGATTCGGAAAGAAAGGGAAATTGAGTCCTAGGTATGTCGGGCCATATCGGATCGTTCAAAGGATTGGTCAAGTTGCTTATAGGCTAGAGTTGCCTCATGAGATGTCATCAGTGCATCCGGTATTCCATGTGTCCATGTTGAAGAAAGTGATTGGAGATCCATCCACCATCATGCCATTCGAGGCTATAGAGGTTAATGAAGATTTGTCATATGAAGAAGTTCGAGTTGCCATTCTTGATAGGCAAGTCCGTAAGTTGAGAAATAAGGAAGTTGCCTCTGTTAAAGTATTGTGGCGAAGTCAACAAGTTGAGGAGGCCACATGGGAAGCGGAAAAAGAGATGAAAGAAAAGTACCCCCATTTGTTTGATCAAGCCTAGAAGAAATTAGGTGACCCTTCTACTCCTAGTAATTGTCAATTTGTCCAAGTCGTTTCTCTCTTAGTGTTAGTAAAGTCTCCTTCATTTTGTAATGAATTTAATGTGTTGTCGCATTGGGTCATTTGAACCGTTCTTGATAAATGAAAGCCTTATAAAGATTTACGTGTTTAATAAACAACTAATAGTAAGTGTAGATTGGTAATGGTTTGTTAAGTGTACATGGTGTGTTAAAATGGTTAAATAAGGTAAGAATTCATTGAAGTGACTAGTTTATGTGCAATTGTAACAATGTGATAGAATATGTGCAATCGTTGAGGTAAGAAGGTGTATACCAGTTGCGAAAAGTGTTGTTGTTGTATATTATTGTTTGGTAATGTGTTTCGGGGGCCCTCTGACAGGTGGATATGCCCATAATACAAAGGAAACTCCGGCGAAATTTTTCTAAAATATAAGAGTTAGTCAAAATTTTGATGGTTGCATATCATGTCTTTCAAAACCAACTCATTTATTTCAAAAATCCTCATTCGAGGACGAATGATCTTAAGGGGGGAGGATGTAAGGCCCCGTAAAATTTTTGTGCATAAAACCTAGTAGCTGTGGTGTCTTGGTCCGAATAATGTGTTAGGAATGCGTAGAATTTCGCGGTTCGGACCCTTGGTAGTGATTTAAGTTTCAAAAATGTAGAGAATAAAATTTTCCAGAAAAATGTCAAATATGCGGTCAAGAATGCGACCGCAAACCTGACATGCGGACCGCATTCTGACCGCAAATCGTTCGAGAGAGTTGCCCAAAATCGTGTCAAAAGTGCGGTCGATATGCGATCGCATGTCAAATCTGCGATGCACTTTTGCGACCGCAGAATCAACATGCGGTCCGCATAGTGACCGCATTCCTTAACAGAACCTGCATAACTTTGAGGCCATTTTTGCGGTCACTTTGCGGACCGCATGTGGATTCTGCGGTCGCATAGTGACCGCATAATTGACCCCGGCCCAGATTTTGGTAACATTTTGACCCGATCTCTTCTTTAATATAACACCTTTCTTCTTCATTTTATCATATCATCTCACCAAAATTAGAGAGAGAAGAGAGGGTTTTTAGAGAGAAAAGTTCTTCATCTTCAAAGATTGTTCCAACTACTTAATTCCAAGGGATTCTAGGGCAAGGATTCAACTTCCCCAATATTTTCAAGGTAAAAACCCTAACTATTTTCTTTGATTTTCAGTTTTAATTGGGTAAAGAGAGGTTTTCATATAATAGCTTTTAAAAATAGAATTTTTACACTCGTGCATGATTATTTAACTTGATTTCTAGTAAAAAGAAGTGAGTAGAAGTAAGAGTCTTCAAGAACAAGGTTGGCAAGAGTAGGATATCTTGGGTAATCATAAAGTAGGAAGAAAACCTCATCACCAGGTATGTATGGCTAATTTTGATTCTTGTGAAATCGCCTATATGTGTGAAGTTTGTTTGTTTCGTGTTAAATTGACAAATTGTGTGAAATTCTTGATGTTGTTGTTGGATATTCAAAGTTTGTTGTCGAGCTATGAGTGATGTAAAATGAGAGTTTAATTTGGCAAAAGAATTGTGAATAATGACTATGATGGCCTATATGGCACCTTGTGGAAAACAAACGAAACAACTTGAGAATTGGTTTATTGTGGAAAGAGATGAAACACTTGAATTGTGGAAATATTGTAACATGGTTGTGATATTGAATTGAGAAGAAATTGAGAACATGAACCAATGTGTAAGTTACTTATTTGAACTTGTTGAAATTGTGTGTAGTACATTATCTGCTGTTTGAAATTGTTGTGTTTTCAACTGTAAGGCGGGGTCGTGTTGCGCGCCGCAACGTGGTGAAATAAGGTGTGGGTTGGGGTGATAAGGGTGGCCGAGGTAATAAGGGTGGTCAGGGGCAATAAGGATGGAAAGCGATCGAAATCGCTATTGAAAATTGATACAAAAATCAATAATGTGAAATTGTGAAAGGAGACAGAGCAGGAGAGTTTGCAACCTGTGGGGCACTGGTTGCCCCTTTGTTTGACTACTTGTGCTTTACGTGATTGATTGGTTATTGTTAAATTGGTTGATCGTAGAAAGTGCTTTGTGTGAGAATTATTTGAAATGAGGAAAATGTGGAAACATGGTTGGTTGGCTTAATTAATTGTTGATGTAATTTAATGGCTTGAGTTTACTTGGGACAAAGTTTGTCCATACATACCGGTACAATTCAAGTGTACTGACGTCCCTTTTGCCGGGGGCGCTACATTCGTGTCATGATTGTAGGTGGATCAGTAGCAGGCACTTCAGCTCATCGGCAGTAGTATCTTTCATCCTCCACTGCCCGTTTTGGTGAGCCCCTTTCTTCCTCGGGGCCTTGTGTGGTTCATGCCACTTCGGTTTAGATTTCATTTTGGTTTTGTAAGGTATAGCCGGAGCCTTGTTACCGGCAAGTATTGTATTACCCTTTTTGTATCCTAGAGGCTCTGTAGACATGTAAACTGTGGGACTCCAGTATTATGTATACATTATGTTATGTCGGGCGTTGTAAAAATTGCAATCTTGTTAATGAATCACTCGTATCGTTTTATTTGTTTAATGTGAAATCATTCATGGTTAGTAATATATTTGGTTAATGAGAAACAGTCAACACAGGGGTAACGCGTGGGAATGAAAGGCAAAGGAGTCGGGAAACTTAGCTTAGCAGGGCCGGTCCCCTGAGCTTCCCACTTCCCTTCTTTTTTCACTCTTTTCTTTTTCCAGATTTCTTTTCTCTTTTCTTTCTTTCTTTATTTTCTTTTTTTTTTTCTGGTTTTTCTTGTTCAAGACGAAGTCTTTTAGGGTTTTTGGTTAGCAAAGGGTATTCAGAGGAGGGAAAAGGTGGGATTTTGGTTAAAGGTTTGTTTGAGTCGCCGGAGTTAGGGTTCTGGCGACTTGTTTTCGAAGATTCGAGACGGTGGGGTAACATTCAAGGGATGACACTAGTGGGAGGTGATAGATCAGGGTGAGGGGCTTCTATGGTGTTAGTTTGGGGTAGGTTCTCATAGTTTGAGGTCACCGGAGACGAACTCCGATGACCAGAGTTTCAAGAACAGGGGGGTTTCAGGGTTCGTTTTAGGTTTTGGGGTGTGGTTTATGGAGGAGAAGAAGAAAAGAAGAGAGGGGGGTGAAGGGAGTGGCCGGAGTCCACCATGAAAGGCGGTGGCCTCCATGGCCGGCAAGGGTGAACACGATGAAGGAAGAGAAGGATCGAGGCGGCTAGGGTTTTGAGAGTGTATAATGGCTTGTCTCAAAGGAGACCAAAACCTTATATACTCGGACCAACTAAGGTGGTCTTGACCGTTAGATTAATGACGATCAACGGTCAAGATTTATCACCACTAAACGACGCCGTATCTTCTAAAACGAGCCCAGATCTTCAATCCGTTGGATCAACTGGCATGGACGGCTGAGATCAAATCCCACATATTAATTAATCATCTAAATTCAACTAATATTCTCAGTCGTTAGATTTGAAGAAGTGAACGGCTGAGATCACTTCAATTTCAATCAACTGGACCGGATCCCTGGGCCAAAAGCATTGGGCCAACAATTCAGACTTAATTTGGCCCAGTTCTTATTATACTTGTATATTTTTGTATTTTAATTATTTTAAGATAAATTCTTTTTGTATTTTTTGTATTTTATTTTTTGTACTATCTAAAATACTTAATTTCCTAGCTTCTCTAATTTTTCTAACATTTGTTTGTAATTTTTACTATTGTTTTCTATATATTTCCGCTATTAAAGCTATTTTTGTTGATTTTTCTTTTCTCCTAAAACTAATCTAATTAACTAAACTAACAAACTAATTACTACTATTTTTTGATTTTTTTCTAATTTTTACTTATTCAAACACACAAAAATATAACTAATTTCAAACAAAGCAAGTAATTGCACTCAAAAACATATTTATTTTAATTTTGGAATTATTTGCCTGGTGCAAAAATCATGTGCTCACAGCTGCCCCTCTTTGCTCGGGAACACGAAGAGTTTCAGTGCAAAGATAAGTGAGCAGTAATGAGAGATTTTTGCACATTGGCATATTCCGTGAAAGCATTTTTGAAAACCTTTTGACCGCACCCTGCTTTAGAGGTTGCCTACATATCCTGGGCTAAACAGGAATCAGGTCAGTGTAGTTCGGGAAGGTCTGCCAGTTAAAAACTGCCAGACTTACTGCTGCATTGACACTGTTGAGACTCTGCTGACCTACTCCTTATTACACCGGGAGATAAAAAATGTAAAATGAAGAAGCTATTCTAAGCTATAATTCTACGAATTACAATTGTTCCCTTGCTCTTCTTTGTCTCTTTTTCCTTGTTTTTCTGTGATGATACTGACTTTCTTTTTTGTTGATTTTCTTTTCCTTGCTTCCCCCTCTTTTTTTTTGATTTTCGATGATACTTCTTGCCTTCAAACTGATACCTGCTCAAAACAAAACAAAACAACAAACTTTTCCTTTTGCCCCAGTATAGGCTTTTCATGTTACGGTATTACTCATGTTAGCTAACACAAACTAAAATTGCAGAATTTAAAAATTGCTGAAATGTATTCCCTTGTTATATAGGTGGGCGCCTGAACAGAAATTAAAATTGCAGAAATGTATTCCCTTGTTATACAGGTGGGCGCCTGAACAGAAATTTAAAATTGCTGAAATGTATTCCATTGTTATACAGGTGGGCGCCTGAACAGAAATTAAAAATTGCTGAAAAGTATTCCCTTGTTATCCAGGTGGGCGCCTGAACAGAAATTAAAATTGCAGAAAAGTATTCCCTTGTTATCCAGGTGGGCACCTGATGCATGAAATGCGAATGCAGAAAAGTATTTCATTGTTATCCAGGTGGGCGCCTGATGCATGAAAATGCGAATGCAGAAAAGTATTCCCTTGTTATCCAGGTGGACGCCTGATGCATGAAATGTGAATGCAGAAAAGTATTCCCTTGTTATTCAGGTGGGCGCCTGATACATGAAATGTGAATGCATAAAAGTATTCCCTTGTTATCCAGGTGGGCGCCTGATGCATGAAATGTGAATGCAGAAAAATATTCCCTTGTTATCTAGGTGGGCGCCTGATGCATGAAATGCGAATGCAGAAAAATATTCCCTTGTTATCTAGGTGGGCGCCTAATGCATGAAATGTGAATGCAGAAAATATCCCCTTGTTATCCAGGTGGACGCCTGATGCATGAAATGCGAATGCAGAAAATATTCCCTCAGTTCAATAACTGGGGTATGGATTTAGAAGCTGATACCTCCTTGTTGTTTTTGTATTTTCTTGCTTGAATGATTCTCATCCATGGATTCCTCCAATTATTGCCGAAATTTCTTTTTAGTTTTTTCTATCTTTCCACATTGTTCACATTCACTTTAAAGCGATTAGTGACGATTTGTTCCTGTCTACAAAACAAAACTCATTAGATGTAAAATGCTGGCAACTAGCATCTGCTGCCCTGCCTCTTATTGCTTTCCTCTTTTTGCTTTTTCTTCCACTGTGTGGTCTTTTAGTTGACTATCTTCTGCAAGCTCTTTTTGCATTTTCTTGTTGTTTTTTTTTCACATTTTGTCTTCTTTTCTTTTGGCTCTGTTTGCCAAATTCCTTTATTTCTTTCCAACATTTTCTTTTTTTTCTTTCCTGATCCAGTGTTATTTCAGCTCTTATCATCAGGAGCTGGTAGTTAGCTTTCAAAAGACAGACAATGAAATGCGGAAAAAATGAATCTCAAAAGGGTAAGAGTGTTTTGGAGAAGTGGTAGAACTTATCTGGGTGTGTTGGCTGATTCTGTTGACCATGCCATGTATTTAAACTCCGACCCAGTTCGTTCAATCCAATATTCTGACTCCAAATTGCTTCTAACCCAAACCGATCCTACTTTTGTTGCCTTTTCTTTTTTCCCATAATAATCCTTACAATCGCCTTATGGTGCCTTGAAAGGTTTTCACCAATAAGACTCTCTCATTTTATTTCTCTCAACCTCACAATCGCCCTGCAGTGCCGTTAAAGGTTTTCACTGACAAGACTCTCTCATTTTATTTCTCTCAACCTCACAATCGCCTCACGGTGCCGGTTAAGGTTTTCACCGATGAGACTCTCTCATTTGTTTTTATTTTTACATTTTTCCTTTTGTCTTTTATTTTTCTTTACCACTGATGTTGTCCAATGTTTCGTTCTTCCTCTATTTCACTGCATTTGTTATTCTTTTGAAATTGATTAGAAGGTCTTTCTTTGGACTGTAACGTGGCTTTTGGATGGGTTAATAAAGAAAGGTATAAAGGCTCAAAATTTACGAGGGTTTAAAAAATATTTACCAACTCTCGGAATTATAAAACATAACTTCTGCCCCAGTTTCAATATGTGGGGAATTTTCGGATTTTTGCTTTATTGTGACTGAACCTCAGTGAGGCTGCCTACGTACTTTTTCGGGATCAAGTCAGACGTAGTTCAAACTACGCCATCAATTCATGAATTTCTTTTGACTTTTTCCAATTTATTTGTCTTTTTCTTTTGTTTGCATTTGCTTTTTCTCTTTTTTTTTCATTTTCTTTCTTCATTTTTGTTTTTTTTATTTCATTTTTTTTACTTTCTTTTTGTGTCATAAACAATTTCGAGAGAGGGGTATGAAAGAATATATCAAACACGGCTCAAAGGGGATGTCAATGGATAAAGTGTTTGGATAGAGAATAAAATGCCTTCATCATTTCAATTCCAAAATCACAACAAAATACAATCATACAATTGAAAAAGGAATCATACATAGTATTTTTTGACCGTATCTGAATTGATAGCAGTCTCTATGCACTTCCCTTCAATGTCTGTCAAGTATAATGCCCCTTTAGACAACACCCGTGATACCATAAATGGTCCCTGCCAGTTTGGCGCGAATTTTCCCTTTGCTTCAGCCCAATGTGGTAAGATACGCCTCAATACAAGTTGTCCAACTTCAAACATCCGAGGACGCACCTTCTTATTATATGCTCTGGCCATTCTTTGTTGATACAATTGCCCGTGGCAAACCGTTGCCAACCTCTTCTCGTCAATCAGACTTAATTGTTCTAACCGGGCTTTTACCCATTCCTCCTCATCTATTCCAGCTTCAGCTACGATTCGTAATGACGGTATCTCTATTTCCGCGGGTATAACAACCTCTGTCCCATACACCAATGAATATGGTGTGGCGCCAATAGAAGTGCGCACTATTGTGCGATAACCCATAAGAGCGAAAGGTAATTTCTCGTGCCATTGTCTGGACTCCTCCACCATTTTCCTAAGGATCTTTTTTATATTCTTGTTTGCAGCTTCTACTGCCCCATTTGCCTTTGGCCTGTATGGTGTAGAGTTACGATGTGTGATCTTAAATCTCTGACAAGCTTCCGCCATGAGGTGACTGTTCAAATTAGCCCCGTTATCTGTGATGATTACCTTGGGAATTCCAAATCGGCATTTAATATTTTCATGCACAAAATCCACCACTGCTTTTTTCGTCACCGCCTTGAATGTCTTTGCCTCAACCAACTCAGTGAAGTAATCAATTGCGACCAAAATGAATCTGTGCCCATTGGAAGCTACCGGCTCTATTGGTCTGATAACATCCATGCCCCAAGCAACAAACGGCCAGGGTGCGGACATTGTATGCAATTCATAAGGCGGGGAGTGGATTAGATCTCCATGTACTTGGCATTGGTGGAATTTCCTCACATACCTGATACAGTCCCGCTCCATGTGAGCCAATAGTATCCGGCTCTCAGAATCTTCTTTGCTAGGATATACCCACTCATATGGGGTCCGCAAGCTCCAGCGTGCACCTCAGTCATAATCTTATTAGCTTGTTGCGCATCCACACATCTCAACAATCCCAGGTCTGGTGTTCTTTTATATATAATTCCTCCACTTAGGAAAAAGTCATTCACTAAGCGTCTTACAGCTTTCTTCTGATCCCCGGTGGCTTGCTCTGGGTATTTTCCTGCCTTCAGGTATTCCTTGATGTCGTGATACAACGGTTCTCCATCCAACTCTCCTTCCACAGTATAATAGTAAGCATTCTGATCATATACCTGGATCTGAAGTGGATCTATATAGGCTTTGTTCGGATGATGTAACATAGAGGATAGTGTGGCCAGAGCATCTGCAACTTCGTTGTGCATTCTTGGGATATGTTTGAACTCTATGGTGCCACACATCCCTTTTTACTACCCCACAAGAAAGGCTTTTGTACCAATCCGTTTGGAAAGATACGTAGGGTATACCTCAGTGTTCAAATACCCGAAAAGGAAATAATAACAAAGAGGAAGGAGTTTTTCCACATAAAGGACAATCGGTTCGGGATTTTTATTTAATTTTCAGAGTCGCCACTTGGGAAGATAATGGTGTCCCAAGTCACCGGTTAATTCCGAATCCGAGGAAGTTGACTCTATTATTACAGTCCGCGAAACAGATACCTGGATAAGGAACTCTGTTAACCAGGGAGAAGGTGTAAAAATATAAATTTTAAACAATATGTATATTTTTTTGCTTTTAATATTTTTAAGAATTGCGACGTTGCGAAAACGTACCTCGAGTCACACCGCAACCAGTACGCCTGTGACCTTTAGTACATTTCGGCTTCGCCGGGATTTGGGATTTGAGTCGCACCAAGTGCACACTCATATTTAAAGAAAGTATATTAAATCGTGTCTAATAATGTCTAGCGGCTTTTAAGTCTTTTGGGAGAAGCTATGAAATTTACTAGTAGCTTTCCCAATTCTATTTATATTTTTACTTTGTTACTGAAGGGGGCCCCACTATTTGGTGTCATGTGAGGCTCGTCCCGATTTAATTTCAAAGTCTCGATCCTAATATGTACGTACTATGTTATTCTATTTTTTTTGTTTTTTTCTTAGTTATATTTCAACTATCATTTCGGAATTGGGCCCAGGCCATTGTCATTGCCTTTATTGGGCCTGGGCCTCTGCACCCTCACTTAAATAGGTACTGGATCTGCCCGGGTCTTAGAAACCCAGGCTATCTTCAGGCTTCTATTTGATAGTCCAATCAACTTCGTACTACAGTTCTGGCCTATGTTACGTACTAGGCCCGAACCAAATTGAGATAACGATGGTAAGAGTAAAAATGTAGAATTCATGGTAAAACAGACATACAGAATTAAGAGTGAAACCAAATTGCTTTTATTTATTAGAAGAGAAAAATCATTGTAGAAGATGATCAATATTAACCTTAGGCCATAACAACTCGACGTATATGAAGACCGACTACTTTTATACTTCTATTTTTCGAAGAGATGATTTACACTAATACTGAAGTTATTTAACTAGGAAATTAAGGGAAAATGGTTAAACTATGTGAATCATGATTTAAACAGTTTAATTACTTACTAATGACAACTTGATTATCTAAGGCTAAGTGATCTGATGATATGTACACAATTATATTATTGATTCTTATACGACTTAACTTATGCAATGTCACAGACCCAGTTGCAAATGATTTATCGTTTCTTCTAACTATTCTTCTTCTTTTGGACTTGATTGTATCTATATACTAATTCACAGATGTGATTAACTACATGAGCGTGACTTATATTACTGTTATGAGAGAGCTGTTAGCGACTTAGACTACAGTTAATTAACTCATTTTTTAGGTTTTACCTACTTTAACAAGGTGACATGCCATCTATGACTACACTACTACTATCATACTAGCTATTACATTGTTTTTGTTTGGTTTTTCTACTTATACATGCCATACTACACTTAAAAAATTACAGATCTAAGCTACACTAAACTATTAATGAAAAGAGTAAGCTAAAAATACATAATAACAGATGAATTTAACACTTGAACTTCATTTCATTAAGCATTTCAGCATTACATCTTCAGTCGAATAGGGAATGTACTTGGTTTAGCAAAAGTAATCGATGAGTTCTAGGGGAGACAAGAGCAAGCAACAGCAGCAGACTCAACAAAGAACACGCAATAGTGTAGAACTGAATTTCAAATGAGCAGGACAACACAGCAACAGCAGATAAGAAATCCCAGAGGAAGTCGAGCAGAAATCCCACAAACAAACAGCTTAACCAGAGATTCTCACTCGAAATATGCAGAAAAACTATTTGCTATTTGCTATTGTATTCGCTCTGAATTTTTCTATTGAAAAACCAGCCCTTAATCAGCCTTTTTAGGGGGTATTTATAGGTATAGATTGGCAAGATTTCTTGGGGGGGAAGAATAGGAGTTATTTCTATTTCCCTCCCCTTAAAACTCACTAAATCTACACTTTACACCCCAATTCTGTTACAAGATCCCTTCCAGCATGTGCTGGAAGGTTCTTTTTGATTCTATTCTTAAGCTTTTACCAAAGTGTCCCTACTAGTTATGGATTTTTACTGATTTCCCTTTTTAGTGAGACCATTATACCCCTCAATCTCTGCAAAATTGCAGAAATCAGGAGCACAAATGTCTCCTATGTCCCTATGTGCTCTATTTAATCTACCATTTTACCAATTTGTGTTCCCTTTATGCCCTTAAGGACACAGCTGAATTACCCGACCTACCTAGGTCAGGTTTTCAACATTTTTCAACTTATTTAACTAAGGGCCAGTCCTTGCATTGGTATTTAAGGACTGGCCAATTTTAACTTGAAGAACTATTTCAATTTTAACCAATTTTGTTTCATTTTCTGCTAATTAAAGACTTTTATTTCATTTTAAGCTAATTGCAGGACTAGCCTGCTTTATTGTTATACTTAAACTATTTAAAACTTAGCCAGTCTCAAGTTGAGACTTGGCTTTTGCAATTAAAGCCTATTACTGAACACAGGCTTGGCTAAGGCCTTTGCAGGCCTAGCCACCTGTGATTCAGGGTTCAATTTGGGCCTTGGTAAGTCTGAACTTTCAAACTTAAAACAACTATTACACAACTAGCCCATTTTAAGGGTGGGCCAGTATGTGAAAGACCTTGCAGAGTTGGTCAATTGCAAAATTTACCACTCTTGGTCACTTATTTAACTTGTAACCTATTTTTTATTTGATTTTCAATTTTAAACTATTTCAAAACTAGCCACTTGTGAGACTTAGTACTATTGCAGCTATAACCAATTCCCCTAAGATTGATGGGCATTAACACTGCTCATACTAACATAATACTATTGCAAACTTAGCCATTTCAACATACAATTGCACACATAACCAAATGAAACCAAACTTGTTCATCCATCAATTAAAACTCAGAAAAGAAGTTTGATAGTGTTGAATCTTAATCAATCAGAATCACATAACTCAATTTCATGTAGCAAAGTGCCAATTAACATCAATCAAGCTTAGTTACAACCATTTTATGTTGAATGATTTACTGAAAGACCCAGAACACTTAAAGTTCATGAACATAGATTCATAGAGACTAGATCTCACAAAGCAGTTAAGAGAAATGAAACATGGCCTATATCAGACACAAGCATAATGGTTCTAACAGAGTAACATAAGAATGGTAATCAGAATCCACTTTCCAAATACTAACCCTAACTTGATACATGCGTGTGATAGATAAATGAAGATGAAGAACAGAAGAACATGGAGAAACAGTGAATAAAATCCCTAAATCTATCATTCAAAAGTTACAGAAACGAGAAGCAGAATCACTAACTCAGATTTCAGAAGATCAGACCCCAATCTTAAGCATGCCATTTAGCAGATAAGAAAATCAGAAGAGATACTATAAGCTAACATAAGAAACCCTAATCTTGGAGATGAAGGAGAATGGGAGTCAAACGGCTAAACTTAGAACCAAAACTAAATCATACAGTTAACAGAAGAGAAGAACAGTAAAGATATTGAAAGCTAACAAAAGAAACCCTAATGTAAACATAAGATGAAGAAGAACAGTGATGTCAAGAACGAATCTTTAAAACAAAGAAACCAACAAACTAAAAACCCTAGTTTTTTTCGATTATCTATATCAAGAAAAGTATATCAAACACACAGGAGAAAAGAAGAACACATAAAACAAGAAAATATAAAACAAAGCAAATAAAGGGAGAGGGAACACTTAGCTTGCAGGGCCGGTCCCCTGAGCTTCCATTTTCCCTCTTTTTTTTTCACTATTTTCTTCAGATTTCCTTTTTTTCTCTTTTTCGTTTATTTCTTTTATATCTTTTTTCTGGTTTTCTTGTTAGACTTCAAGACGAAGTCTTTTGGGGGTTTTTCTGGTTGGGGGTGGGTATTTAGAGAGGGAAAGGTGGGATCTTGGGAGGAAACTTGGTTTAAGTCGCCGGAGTTAGGGTTCCTGCGACTTTCTTTTGGATATTCGAGGGGATAGGGGCAGATTCGAGGGAAGCCAAGGGTATGGGGTGATAGATCATAGTGAGGTGGTTCTGTGGTGTTAAGCTTGGGGTGGTTCTCGTAGGTTGAGGTAACCCTGGAGATGAACTCCGATGACCGGAGTTTCAAGAAGAAGGGTGTTTTAAGGTTGGTTTTTGGTTTTTGGGGTGAGGCTTGTGACGGAGAAGAAGAATAGAGTGGTTTGGGGTGAGGGGGTGGCCGGAGACCACCGTGAAAGGTAGTGGCCTTCATGGCCGGCGAGGGTGAGAAGAAGGAGATGAAGAAGAAGCCAAGGCGGCTAGGGTTTGGGGTGTTTACAAATGACCGGTCTCAACGAGACCAGACCCTTATATACTTGTGGCCAACAAGGAGATCTTGGCCGTTGAATCTTTGGTGATCAACGGCCAAGGTTAAGTGTTACTTAAACGACGTCGTCTCCTTGATAATGAGACTAATGGTCTCTTCCGTCAGATCATCTGGATTTGGACGGTTGAGATCAATCCTCTCATATTAATTAACAAATAAAAATCTACTAATATTCTCAGCCGTTGGATGTGGTGCAATGAATGGCTGAGATTCCAATAATTCAAATGCTTGGCCCGGATCTTTTGGGCTAACACACTAGGCCAACCAATTGGACTGCATTTGGCCCAGTCTTATTATACATGTATATATATATGTATTTTCCTGGCATTTTTAATTATTTTGAGGTAATTTCTTTTTGTATTTTTGTATTTTATTTATTGTACTATCTAAAATACTTAATTTTCTAGCTTCCCTAATTTTCTAAAATTTTTTGGTAATTTTCTACTATTTTCCCATAATTTCCGCTATTAATGCTCTTCTTTTTGTTGATTTTTCTTTTTATAACTAATTAATTAAAAAATGCAAGTATTTAACCCATATTTTTTGATTTTCTAATTTTAATTTCTAATTATTCAATCACACAAATGTATCTAATTTCAATCAAAACATGTAATTGCACCCAAAAATATTATTTATTTTAATTTTGGAATTTTATTGCTTAGTGCAAAAATCACGTGCTCACATTGGGTAACAGAGTTTCAGTGCAAAGACAAGTGAGCAGTAATGAGAGATTTTTGCCCACTGGCATATTCCGTGAAAGCATTTTTGAAATCCTTTTGACCGCACCCTGCTTTTGAGGTTGCCTACATATCCTGGGCTAAACAGGAATCAGGTCAGTGTAGTTCGGGAAGGTCTGACACTTAAAAACTGCCAGACTTACTGTTGCATTGACACTGTTGAGACTTGCTGACTTACTCCTTTGGATAAAAATGTATAAAAAGAAGCTATTCTAAGCTATGATTCTATGAATTACAATTGTTCCTATCTAACTTCTTGTCTCTTTGCTCTTCCTTATCTCTTTTTCCTTGATTTTCATGCTGACTTCCTTTTTGTTGATTTTCTTTTCCTTGTCCCCCCCCCCCTTTTTTTTGATTTTCGATGATACTTCTTGTCTTCAAACTGAGACCTGCTTAAAACAAAACAAAACAACAATCTTTTCCTTCTGCCCCAGTATAGGCTTTTCATGTCACGGTGTTACTCATGTTAGCTAACACAAACCAAAGTTGCAGAAATTAAAATTGCAAAAAAGTATTCCCTTGTTATCCAGGTGGGCGCCTGATGCATGAAATTAAAAATTGCAGAAAAATATTCCTTTGTTATCCAGGTGGGCGCCTGATGCATGAAATTAAGATTGCAGAAATGTATTCCCTTGTTATCCAGGTGGGCGCCTGATGCATGAAATTAAGATTGCAGAAATGTATTCCCTTGTTACCCAGGTGGGCGCCTGATGCATGAAATTAAAAATTCAATGATACTTCTTGCTCTCCAACTGATGCCTGCTCAAAACAAAACCAAACAACAAACTTTTCTTCTGCCCCAGTGTGGGCTTTTTCAAGTTACAGTGTTGCTCATGTTAGCTAACACAAACCAGAGTTGCAGAAATAAAAATTTGCGAAAAAGTATTCCCTTGTTATCCAGGTGGGCGCTCGATGCATAAAAAAAATTTGCAAAAAAGTATTCCCTTGTTATCCAGGTGGGCGCCTGATGCATAAAATTAAAAATTTGCAGAAAAGTATTTCCTTGTTATCCAGGTGGGCGCCTGATGCATAAAATTAAAAATTTGCATGCGAATGCAGGAAATTATTCCCCTGTTATCCAGGTGGGCGCCTGATGCATAAAAATGCGAATGTAGAAAATTATTCCCTTGTTATCCAGGTGGGCGCCTGATGCATGAAAAATGAAAAATGCCGAAAAGTATTCCCGTGTAATCCAGGTGGGCGCCTGATGCATGAAAAATGAAAAATGCAGAAATATATTTCCTCAGTTTGATTACTGGGGTATGAATTTAAAAGATGATACCTTCCTCTTGTTTTTGCTATTTTCTTGATTGAATGGCTTTCATCCCTGAATTCCTTCACTTATTGCCGAACTTTCTTTTTTGATGTTTTCTATCTTTCCACCTTGGTCACATTCACTTTAAAGTGATTAGTGATGATTTGTTCCTGTCTAAATCACAACACAAAACTTATTAGATATAAGCTGCTGGCAACTGGCATCTGCCGTCCCTGCCTCTTATTGCTTGCCTCTTTTTGCTTTTCTTCTATTATGTGGTCTTTTAGTTGACTATCTCCTGCAAGCTCTTTTTGTATTTTCTTGTTTTTCACTTTTTGTTTTCTTTTCTTTTGGCTTTGTCTGCCAAACTCCTTTATTTCTTTTTCCTTTTCTTTTCTTTCTTTTCTGATCCAGTGTTATTTCAGCTCTTATCATTATGAGCTGGTAGTTAGCTTTCAAAAGACAAATAATGAAATGCAGAAAAAAAATGAATCTCAAAGGAGCTGGTGTTTTGGAGAGATGGTAGAACTTATCTGGGTGTGTCGGCTGATTCCGTCGACCATGCCATGTATTTAAACTCCGACCCAGTTCGTTCAACCCATTATTCTGACTCCGAATTGTTCTCGACCCAAACCGATCCTATTTTTTGTTACCTTTTTCTCTTTTCCCATAATAATCCTTACGATCGCCTTATGGTGCCTCGAAAGGTTTTCACCAATAAGACTCTCTCATTTATTCTTTCTCAGCCTCACAATCGTCCTGCAGTGCCGTTTAAAGGTTTTCACTGACAAGACTCTCTAATTTTATTTTGCCGTTTAAAGGTTTTAACTTACAAGACTCTCTCATTTTATTTCTCTCAGACCTCACAATCGCCTCATGGTGCCGGTTAAGGTTTTCACCAATGAGGCTCTCTCACTTTTTTTTTCATTTTTCCTTTTGTCTTTTGTTTTTCTGTACCACTGATGTTGTCCAATGTTTCGTTCTTCCTTTAGTTCACTGCATTTGTTATTCTCTTGAAATTGATCAGAAGGTCTTTCTTTGGACTGTAACGTGGCTTTTGGATGGGTTAAGAAAGAAAGGTAAAAAGGCTAAAATATTTACGAGGGTTTTAAGATATTTACAACTCTCGGGATCATAAAAACATAACTTCTGCCCCAGTTTCAATATGTGGGGAATTTTTGGATTTTTCCTTTATTGTGACTGAACCTCAGTGAGGCTGCCTACGTACCCTTTCGGGATCAAGTCAAACGTAGTTCATTCTACGCCATCAATTTATGAATTTCTTTTGACTTTTTCCCGATTTCTTTGTCTTTTCTTTTTCCTTTTTTTCTCTTCTTTTTTTCACTTTCCTTCTCTCTTTTTTCATTTTCCTTTATTTCCTACTTTCTTTTTGCGTCATAAACAATTCCGAGAGAGGGGTATGAAAGAATATATCAAATATGGCTCAAAGGGGATGTCAATGGATAAAGTGTTTGGATAGAGAATAAAATGCCTTCATCATTTCAATTCCAAAATCACAACAAAATACAATCATACAATTGAAAAAGGAATCATACATAGTATCTTTTGACCGCATCCGAATTGATAGCAATCTCTACGTACTTCCCTTCAATGTCTATCAAATATAATGCCCCATTAGACAACACCCGTGATACCATAAATGGTCCCTGCCAGTTTGGCGCAAATTTGCCCTTTGCTTCGGCCCAATGCGGTAAGATGCGCCGTAATACAAGTTGTCCAACTTCAAACTTCCAAGGAAGCACCTTCTTATTATATGCTCTGGCCATTCTTTGTTGATACAATTCCCGTGGCAAACTGCTGTCAACCTCTTCTCGTCAATCAGACTTAATTGTTCCACCCGAGCTTTTACCCATTCTTCGTCATCTATTCCTGCTTCAGCTATGTTTCGCAATGACGGTATCTCTATTTCCGCGGGTATAATAGCCTCTGTCCCATACACCAATGAATAGGGTGTGGCGCCGATAGAAGTGCGCACTGTTGTGCGATAACCCATAAGAGCGAAAGGTAATTTCTCGTGCCATTGTCTGGATTCCTCCACCATTTTCCTGAGGATCTTCCTTATGTTCTTGTTTGCAGCTTCTACTGCCTCATTTGCCTTTGGCCTGTATGGTGTAGAGTTACGATGCAGGATCTGAAATCTCTGGCAAGCTTCCGCCATAAGGTGACTGTTCAGATTGGCCCCGTTATCTGTGATGATTACCTTGGGAATTCCAAACCGGCATATAATATATTCATGCACAAAATCCACCACCGCTTTCTTCGTCACCGCCTTCAATGTCTTTGCCTCCACCTATTTAGTGAAGTAATCAATCGCGACCAAAATGAATCTATGCCCATTGGAAACTGCAGTCTCTATCGGTCCGATAACATCCATGCCCCAAGCAACAAACGGCCAGGGTGCAGACATCGTATGTAATTCATAAGGCGGGGAGTGGATTAGATCTCCATGTACTTGGCATTGGTGGCATTTCCTCACATACCTGATACAATCCCGCTCCATGGTGAGCCAATAGTATCCGGCTCTCAGAATCTTCTTTGCTAAGATATACCCGCTCATATGGGGTCCGCAGGCTCCAGCGTGCACCTCAGTCATAATCTTATCAGCTTGTTGTGCATCCACACACCTCAACAATCCCAGGTCTGGTGTTCTTTTATATATGATTCCTCCACTAAGGAAAAATCCATTCGCTAAGCGTCTTACAACTCTCTTCTGATCTTCGGTGGCTTGCTCCGGGTATTTTCCTGGCTTCAGGTACTCCTTAATGTTGTGATACCATGGTTCTCCATCCAATTCTCCTTCCACAACAAAACAGTAAGCATTCTGATCACGTACCTGGATCTGAAGTGGATCTATATAAGCTTTGTCCGGATGATGTAACATAGAGGATAGTGTGGCCAGAGCATCTGCAACTTCGTTGTGCATTCTTGGGATATGTTTGAACTCTATGGACTGGAATCTTTGGGACAACTCATGTAAACAATGCCGATAAGGTATCAATTTCAAATCCCTTGTTTCCCATTCTCCCTAAATTTGATGTATCAAAAGATCCGAGTCACCCATGACCAAAATCTCTTGAACACCCATATCTATTGCCATCCTCAATCCCAATATACACGCCTCATACTCGGCCATAGTGTTGGTATAGAAAAATCGAAGCTGAGCGGTGACGGGATAGTGTTGACCCGTTTCTGAAATGAGTACTGCTCCGATACCAACTCCCCTACTGTTGACGGCTCCGTCGAAATACATCTTCCATCCCGGCTTTTCACTCTGTTCTATTTCTTCGGCATTCATTGCCTCCTCATCCGGAAAAGATGTCTTTAATGGCTCATATTCATCATCCACTGGATTCTCTGCCAAGTGATCTGCAACTGCCTGCGCCTTCATTGTCGTACGAGTTACATAAATGATGTCAAATTCTGTGAGCATAATCTGCCATTTAGCAAGTCTTCCTGTAGGCATGGGCTTCTAGAATATATACTTCAGAGGATCCAACCGTGATATCAAGTACGTGGTGTATGCTGACAGATAGTGCTTCAGCTTCTGAGCCACCCAGGTTAATGCGCAGCAAGTTCTCTCTAACTGGGTATATTTTACCTCGTAAGACGTGAATTTCTTACTAAGGTAATATATAGCCTGCTCTTTCTTACCTGTCTCATTGTGCTGTCCCAGCACACAACCAAAAGAATTGTCAACCACTGTCAGATATAAGATCAAAGGTCTTCCCGGCTCCGGAGGAACTAACACTGGAGGATGTGCCAAATATTCCTTGATTTTGTCGAAGGCTTCCTGACATTCATCGGTCCATTTCACTGCTGCATCTTTCTTTAACAACTTGAAGATCGGCTCACATGTTGATGTCAACTGAGCGATGAACCGGCTAATATAATTCAACCTTCCTAATAAGCTCATTACTTCCTTCTTGTTCTTCGGCGGAGGTAAACTCTGGATGGCTTTGATCTTTGACGGATCTAGTTCAATGCCTCGCCGACTTACTATAAATCCCAATAGCTTCCCTGAAGGTACTCCAAAAGCGCATTTTGCAGGATTGAGTTTAAGATTGTACCTTCGGAGTCTTTGGAAAAACTTCCTCAAATCCTTCACATGATCATGTTGCTTCTTGGACTTTATGATGACGTCGTCCATATACACTTCGATTTCTCGATGCATCATATCATGGAACACTGTGGTCATTGCCCTCATATAAGTAGCTCCGACATTCTTTAACCCAAACGGCATCACTCTATAGCAGTATGTTCCTCAAGGCGTAATAAAAGTTGTTTTCTCCGCATCCTCTTCATCCATTATGATCTGGTGATAACCCGCATAGCAATCTACAAAAGAACCGATATCATGCTTGGCGCAATTGTCGATTAATATGTGGATGTTTGGCAATGGGAAGTCATCCTTTGGATTGGCTTTGTTGAGGTCTCTGTAATCCACACACACCCTAGTTTTTCCATCTTTCTTTGGGACTGGCACAACATTCGCTAACCAGGTGGGGTACTTAGTAACTCGTATGACCTTTGCCTCAAACTGCTTATTCACCTCTTCTTTTATCTTCACGCTGATGTCCGTTTTGAACTTTCTCAACTTTTGCTTCACTGGCCGGCATTCAGGATAAATAGGCAACTTGTGTACCACCAAATCGGTGCTAAGTCCGGGCATGTCATCATAGGACCAAGCAAAGATGTCCTTGAATTCATGCAGCAACTTTATTAATTCTTCCATGACAGAGGCTTCTAAATGTACACTGATTTTCGTCTCCCAAACACTATCCTCACTCCCCAAATTGATAGATTCTGTCTCACTCAAGTTCGGTT
The DNA here is from genome assembly GCA_032618575.1 of Nicotiana noctiflora. Classification (NCBI taxonomy): domain Eukaryota; kingdom Viridiplantae; phylum Streptophyta; class Magnoliopsida; order Solanales; family Solanaceae; genus Nicotiana; species Nicotiana noctiflora. The sequence continues at coordinate 91,726 of JASVEL010013773.1, read as the reverse complement.
TGGGTTTTTCCTCATATTGATTCAAGTCTTTACTTATTTCCTCCAGTATTTCCTCATCCTCATATTCTATCTTACTATCATTCTCAATTTCTTGTATAATAATTCAATTGTCAGAACTGGGCCGGGAATCCTTCATGCATGACATATAATCAGAATCAGCACATATGGAACTGTACAAAAGGAAAAATAAAAATAAAAATAAGGCAAAAATGAAGAAAGAAGAAGAAACTACATTTCATTGATATTTCAAAAGATGAACAGAGTTTGGGTACATTTTGATTTCAATGGGGGTGGGGACTACAGAAAGTAAAATTGCTTTTTGGGAAATGATGATGTATTTCAAAAGCTAACTACCAAGACTCCTTCCTGATTGGGAAAGGAGTGGCTTCCCAGTTGTTGAGCGCAACACCAGACCCCACGAGCTGAACATCTATCTTGCTGGTACCCTTGCCCATCTCTACCATGTTCACGTCCCCAAATAATATTTCGAACCTCATCAAGAGATCCTCATCAGGCCTAGTCTCAGCATACCTTGATGCAGCAGATATCAGATGTTGTTTTGTACCAGTCTTGGCGAAGGTGTCGGACAGTTTTGGGACAGGTTTAGGAAGGGTCCAGTTTTTCTTTTTGGTTCTTTTGGCTTTCTGGATGTCGGCGTGGGTGGGTTTGAATCCCAAGCCGAAGGTGTCATTGTTCACTGGCAGATGGACTGGTTGAGTTATTCCTTGCAAGGCTATTCCTAGCCCTTTCCCCGGTGTAAATCCATTTTTGATCATCTCTCTGGCTACCATCACAGCGGCAGGTGCCACTATAGGGATTGGCAATTTCTCTCCTTCAGCAATTTTGTTCACTGCTACAGTATCTGTCACCTGGTACACCCAGGGACCTTTGTCTCCGTCCGTCTCCTCGAAGGTCATTATGGCATTGCAGGTGTTTCCCTCTCCGTGCACTGTGATTTTTTGCTGCTCCCATTCGAACTTAACCATTTGGTGCAAGGATGATGGCACGACTTTAGCTGCATGGATCCATGGTCGACCCAGCAATAGATTGTAGGACACAGTGATGTCTAACACCTAAAACTCCATCGTAAAGTCTACTGGCCCAATGGTGACCTCCATAATGATATCCCCCAAAGTATTTTTGCTTCCTCCGTCAAACCCTCGCACATTCACACTATTCCATCAGATTATGTCAGGACTGATATTCAGCTTTCCAAGAGTCGAAAGTGGACAAATGTTTGCGCTTGACCCATTATCTATCAACACCCGAGTGACCACCGATTCCTCGCTTTTCACAGTAAGATAGAGTGCCTTGTTATGTTCAGTCCCCTCAATGGGCTATTCATTGTCCGAGAACGTAACATTGTTGGACTCAAAAATCTTGTTGGTAATCTTCTCGAGATGGCAGAACGAGATCTTTTCATGGACATGCGCCTCATTCAATATCTTCAACAATGCTTTTCTGTGTTCCTCCGAGTGAATCAACAATGAGAGCAAAGAGATTTGTGCAGGTGTCTTCCTCAACTGTTCTACTATCGAGTAGTCTTGAGATTTTATCTTCTTCAGAAATTCTTCTGCTTCTTCTTCAGAGACAGGCTTCTTCATATGACTCTCCTTCACCACCTTCATTTTTCTTAACTATTCTGGGGAAAAACACCGCCCGGAACGGGTTAGACCGTGTGTCTCGTTGATCTCTCCAGACACTTCTTTTCCTTTGTACACTAATGCCACCTTGTTGTAGTTCCAAGGTACAACTTTAGTATCTACCACCGGCATCTGCACCACTGGCTTTATAATCATTGGTTCCATGCATGCACCTTTCACCGTCAACAATGGTTTCACCCCTGGCACCACAACTTTCAAAGTCTCCTCCGCTGGTTGTTTTTTCACTGGTACTTCAACTATTGCTTCCCCTTTCTTAATTTCCTTTTCTGCTTTGCTGCTAGCTTTTATCATCATGACTGACTGAGATGGCTTCCTGCTGCTCTCCTCTCGTGCCAACTCTATCATGTGTGTTTCATGATGAGTCGATAGTGGATTCTGAGTAATATTTGGAGTCTCTGGAGCCTGTACCTCAATCCTCCGGCTATCAATGAGTTCTTGAATAGCAGTCTTCAAGTGCCAACATTTTTCAGTGTCGTGTCCCGGTGCCCCCGAGCAATACTCGCACCTGACCGACTGATCAATATTCCTGGGAGGTGGGTTTGGAAGGTTTGATTTGATTGGGCTCAACATCCCCAATTCCTTCAGTCGGTGATAGAGGCTGGTATAGGATTCCCCCAACGGGGTGAATGTTTTCTTCGTCTGGTTTCTGTTCCTCATCTCCGGATCGGGCCTGAAGTTGGGTCTGTTCGGATTTTTGTAAGTTCTAGAAGAGGGGTAGGTATTTTGTGTGTGATAAACATTTTGCGGGGCCTGGGCTCGCCATACCTGTGGTGGTGGTGGATAAGTTTGGGCTTGTGGATTATGGTAGTATGGAGTAGTGGGTGGGTAGTATGGTGGAGGTGGGTTGTAGGGTGCTGGCGGGTTCATTTGGTACGGGCGAGGTGGGTGATGGTATTGGCTACGATTCCAGGGTTTACTCTCCACAACCGACACCTCTTCTTTCTTCTTTTTCCCAATGGATGCTCCATTCCCTGTCTGTATAGCCTGATTTGTGGCCTTGATTGCAGAAAAGCTCATAATCTTGTTAGTTTTCAATCCTTCTTTCACAAAACTTACCATTTTTACGACTTTATTAAAATTCTTGCCAATGGCTGACACCAGATGTCCATAGTAGGTGGGCTCCAAGGCCTGCAAAAAACAGTCCACCATTTCACTTTCTTTCATGGGCGGATCCACCCTCACCGCCTGTTCTCTCCACCTAAAACCGTACTCTCGAAAGCTTTCACCAGGGTTTCTTTTCCATCTTAGTGAGTGACAACCTATCCAGTACGATTTCCAAATTGTACTGAAAATGGTTGGCGAATGACTGTGCGAGATTATCCTAGATGAACCACCTAGTGTGATCTTGGCGCGTGTACCATTCCAGTGCAGAACCACTCAAACTTTGACTAAAGTACGCCATCAGAAGCTGATCTCTTCCCCCTACGCCACGCATCTTGCTGCAGTATCCCCTAAGATGGGCTACCGGATCTCCGTGTCCACTGTACATGTCAAACTTAGGCAACTTGAACCCGACAAGGAGCTGCACTTCTGGGAACAGACATAGGTCTTTGTACGCCACACTTACTTGTCCCCCTAGCCCTTGTATGTTACGAAAGGACTACTCCAAACTCCTCATCTTTCTGGCCATCTCCTCTTGTTCTAAGTTCCTGATAGGTTTTTCTTTGATCGCCTCCATCAATGGGGTATGAGATTCATGTTGCCGAAATGTTGGTTCAGGCGGGTAGTAGTGGGCATCTTGTACATGGAACAACGGCTCACTGGATGACTTATGCAAGGCGGCAGGTGGAGGTGCTACATATACCGGGGAGACCTGTGGTAGCTGGGGTGGCATCTGTTTTGGCAGGGGTGGTGGTACCTGAGAGGTGGAGGCATAGTAGTGGTGATAGTCTGGATAAGTAGAGAATGAGTTCATAGTGGGTGGCTCAGGGTTGGGATTGGCTGGAGGGATGTATGCTGGTTTAGCGGGATGAGTAGGTAAGGGTTGACCCCTAGACCAAGCATGGTACATCTCAGCCATATGCTGCTTAAGCTTGTACATTTCTTCTTTCATTCCCGCCACGTCCACAACTTCCTCTTCTTGGACAGGGTCCATGACGGTTGGTTCAATTTCTTGAGATACGGCCTTTGTCATTGTCTTAGATCTTGTGTTGTAGGGATGAGTAGCCAGAATGCCAATTGCCAGCTAAAATCTGATTCTCATAAACAACAACACCCATTAGTAGTTAGCACATGAAAAGATAAGATGCAACGATTTGGGATAATCACAATTTTGCCTTCGATCGTCATGCATCATCCCGGCCTTTGTTTCATTTTGAACCAATCTCATCATTCTCTTTTTTTTCTTTTCTTCTTTTCCTTTCTTGCTCTTTTTTTTTTCTCTTTTTCTTTTCTTCTCTTTTTTTTTTCTTTATTTTTTTTCTTTTTTCTTTCTTTTCTCTTTCTCTTTTTTCTTTCTTTCTTCTTTTCTTTATTGATTTGCGTTCCTATTTTTGCCTATCGTGAAAAAACTGACATAAAGCAAAAAGGATTAGCAACAACTTTTGATTTCTCATTGATATTTCAAAAAACATCGGTTTACAAGATGGTGTTGTGCTACTAATGCAAAGAAATATGAATACAGAAATGCATGCCCTATGAATACATTAATGCTCCTAGTGCCCGCGAGACATCGTTCGGTCTTGCCGCGTGCCTATATGCTAATCCACTTTGGAGCCTATCTAGGTCGGACATGACTTGCTGCACAAAGAATTTCACTGCTGACACAAATGTTGCTCGGGACATTTCTTCACATACCTGGCTCTTTCGGGTGATATACTGAGCAATATGAACAATTCTCTCTCGAATAACCCCTTTCTCTTGAAGAAATCAGCTGATCTGTTCGGCGCGAGCATCTAAGGTATGTTGGTTCTCCTTTTGCATTTGTTGTAGCTCAAACTCTAGTCGAGCCATAGTCGTGTAACTGTGTTCTCTTTCTTCTTCGAAGTCTTTGATGATCTTGTAACTTTTGACAGTGGCTGTGACAATTTTCTTTCTTAGTCGAGCTACCTCAAACTCATGCTTATCCTGTAGCTGCTAAACCAACTTCGCTCTTTCCTCGGCATCTTTGGCCAGTTGCTTCCGAGCCCTGACTAACTCATTTTCTACTTTGTCTAAGTCGAAGCTGTAGTCATTCACTTTGCGCCGAAGAGTTTCAATCAATTTTTCGTCTCGGGCTAAGCGAACAGGGGTCTCGGATGCAATTTTCATTTTAGCAACCTGAGCCTTCAGAATTTCATTCTCCTTTCTCAGCTGCTTTTTCTCTCCTTCATCGGATGCTGCCTGCAAACCGCTCTCAAACTGGAGATCTCTCAACTATTTTTCCAGCAAGCTGATCTTGGCCATATATTCACTTTCTTTGGCCGCCCAATTCCTATTTTCCTTAGATTGCTCCGCCAGATCTTGCAAGTAGGGTCTTTTCGATGGCCTGTTATGCTCAATATCCCATCGATACCATGCGGAATACCCTGACGACACTTCTCCCCGGGCTCTGTTCTGCACACAAGTCTCCACTTTCAAATTCTGACACTCATTCCAAATCTGTCGGACCTTTGCTTCCGGGAATTGCCCATCCGGACTAATCTCTATCACTTGCGAACTGAGGTCCCCATCCTTTGGTATAACTTGACATCTACCAAGCTATCGCAGGGCCCTGTACGGGGCATAAGGCTGGATACTTTTCAAACCCATGATCAAAAAGTGTGACCCTTCTGTTGGCATATACATCACCTCATCGAGGGGCAACCATCCTTATGCCCAATCGATTTGGCTGTCGGTCAACGATCGTAGATGTGAAATCCAATCCTTAACTCCCTCCGACAACTTAACTTATTTTGTTCTTGTGTAGAACTCTTCGAGTCACGTTCTTTCAGTCGGCCCGTAGCTTGAGAACGAAGGATGATGGCATAGATGTTCTATCAACCAGATTTGCAAGATCAAGTTACATCCCTCAAAGAAGTTGGACCCTGCTTTACATGTAGTCAAGGCACGGTAGATGTCTGCTAAAATCATTGGAGCCAGAGTAGAATTATCTTGTACAACCAAAGTGCTTGCTACCCCGGCAACCTTTATGTCAATGTTCCCGTCTTTTCTCGGAAATATGATGATCTCGAGAAACGCCACTAAGAAAGCAAACCGTCGATGCTCCTCCCATTTTGCTCGGTTGGACTTTCTACAAAGCTTGTTCGTGGAGTCGTTGAAACCCTCCGACATGTCCGTATCTGCTATAAATGAAGTTTAGGGAGCAAAATCCGTTGGCTAAATCCTCGTTGTGGACGTTTCTAGCAATTTTCAAAGAGTCCAAGAAGCGGTGCACCGTTACTGCTCTCGGGGCCACCTGGTATTTTTCTTTTAAGGGGACCTCGTTCTTCCCTATGTAGAAAGCAATTTCCTCCAAAGTGGGAGTGAGTTCAAAGTCCGGAAGATGTAGTACATTGTGTGCCGGATCCCAATATGTGACCAGTGCTCGGATTATGTCGCCTCGGGGAATTATGTCCAATAAGCCCGTAAGATCCTTTACGTAGCCTTTGACCCAATTTTGACCTTCTATTCCCATGTCGTTCCACCATTGTCATAGCTCCAAAGGGATTTTATTCATCAAAGCGAAAGGTTCATTCTGTATTGTGCTCATCCTGCACATTTATTAGGGCGATTTTATTTAGAAAAGAGAAAAATATTTTTCAATGCACATTTTCATTTTTGAACTTGAAAAAGAAAGAGACACGACTCTCGAAGTGGCCATTTTTGCCAAAACAGCCTTCTAGCGTCCTTTCGGAACATTCGGCCGTTTCCAAAAATAGCGATCACTCCGATTATTTGAAACGAAAATATTTTTGGTCTTTTTCTAAAAAGGTGGTTGGACCCGTTCAAGGGTTGCCTACGTATCCCGCCTAATGGCGAGAATCAAACCTGCGTAGTTCGTCAGATTAGTTGACCAGTTATTTCAACAACAAAGCCATTTTTTTCAAATTTTTAGATTTTTCGGCTACACTTTTTCAATAGTTTTTTTTATTTCTCTCTTTTTATTGAACACTTTTCCTATCCTCGGGAACTTTTCCGGTTCGCATAATGATCAAGGACAATAAAAATGCAACACATAATATGCTCGGTCTTTTAATTACCGGGTCACCTGTCCTAGACGGACCCAACCCCTGTGTTGAGTCCCCTAAGTCAGATATGATGCAAATAATCGTCCTAGACCTAAGTTCAACATCTTATAGTTTCATAGAGTGCTAGACCGTGTACCCGAGTGGACAACTCAAATCGAGGAGGGGGCTACGTATCGGTGACTCGTGGAGTCAATCGTCTTTGTAACTTATCCGGCCTCTGTTTCTTAGTTCAGGTGTGACTTAACAGAAATGGGAGTCTCAACCAGTAAACACATCCCCGGGGGTGAAGAAGAGAAGGGTTTTTGGTACAATTTATATACAATCCACATAATATCAAAGCGGTAAAATACATAGCATGTTGTTCAAAACATATAACAAAGTCAAATAATATCGAGGACGGCGATTCTAATGAGCTCGAGTTCTTAAACCCTAAAACCGAAGTTCTGGGTTAGTTTCCCCAGAAGAGTCGCCAGAGCTGTCACACCTCCCTTTTTACTACCCCACAAGAAAGGCTTTTGTACTGATCCGTTTGGAAAGATACGTAGGGTATACCTCAGTATTCAAATACCCGAGAAGGATATAACAACAAAGAGGAAGGAGTTTTTCCACATAAAGGACAATCGGTTCGGGATTTTTACTTAATTTTCAGAGTCGCCACTTGGGAAAATAATGGTGTCCCAAGTCACCGGTTAATCCCGAATCCGAGGAAGTTGACTCTGTTATTACAGTCCGCGAAATAAAGACCTGGATAAGGAACTTTGTTAACCCGGGAGAAGGTGCATTCCCGGATTCCGTGGTTTTAGCACGGTCGCTCAACCATCGTTCTCGAACTTATTTGACTTGTTACAGATTTTAACAATATGTATGTGTTTTCACTTTTAACATTTTTAGGAATTACGACGTCGCGAAGACGTACTTCGAGTCACACCGCAACCAGTACGCCTGTGACCTTTAGTACATTTCGGCTTCGTCGAGATTTGGGATTTGAGTCGCACCAAGTGCACACTCGTATTTAAGGAAGGTATATTAAACCGTGCCCAATAGTGTCTATCATCTTTTAAGTCTTTTGGGAGAAGCTATGAAATTTACTAGTAGCTTTCCCAATTCTATTTACATTTTTACTTTGTTACTGAAGGGGGCCCCACTATTTGGTGTCATGTGAGGCTCGTCCCGATTTAATTTCAATGTCTCGATCCTAATATGTACGTACTATGTTATTCTATTTTTTTTTGTTTTTTCCTTAGTTATATTTCAACTATCATTTCGGAATTGGGCCCAGGCCATTGTCATTGCCTTTATTGGGCCTGGGCCTCTGCACCCTCACTTAAATAGGTACTGGATCTACCCGGGTCTTAGAAATCCAGGCTATCTTCAGGCTTCTGTTTGACAGCCCAATCAACTTCGTACTACAGTTCAGGCCTATGTAACGTATTAGGCCCAAACCAAATTGAGATAACGATGGCAAGAGTAAAAATGTAGAATTCATGGTAAAACAGACATACAAAATTAAGAGTGAAACCAAATTGCTTTTATTTATTAGAAGAGAAAAATCATTGTACAAGATGATCAATATTAACCTTAGGCCATAACAACTCGACGTATATGAAGACCGACTACTTTTATACTTCTATTTTTCGAAGAGCTGATTTACACTAATACTGAAGTTATTTAACTAGGAAATTAAGGGCAAACGGTTAAACTATGTGAAGCATGATTTAAACAGTTTAATTACTTACTAATGACAACTTGATTATCTAAGGCTAAGTGATCTGATGATATGTACACAATTATATTATTGATTCTAATACAACTTAACTTATGCAGTGTCACAGACCCAGTTGCAAATGATTTATCGTTTCTTCTAACTATTCTTCTTTTTTTGGACTTGTTTGTATCTATATACTAATTCACAGATGTGATTAACTACATGAGCGTGACTTATATTACTGTTTTGAGAGAGCTGTTAGCGACTTAGACTATAGTTAATTAACTCATTTTTAAGGTTTTACCTACTTTAACTAGGTGACATGCCATCTATGACTACACTACTACTATCATACTAGCTATTACATTGTTTTTGTTTGGTTTTTCTACTTATACATGCCATACTACACTTAAAAAATTACAGATCTAAGCTACACTAAACTATTAATGAAAAGAGTAAGCTAAAAATACATAATAACAGATGAATTTAACACTTGAACTTCATTTCATTAAGCATTTCAGCATTACATCTTCAGTCGAACAGGGAATGTACCTGGTTCAGCAAAAGTAATTGATGAGTTCTAAGGGAGACAATAGCAAGCAACAGCAGCAGACTCAACAAAGCACAAGCAACAGTGTAGAACTGAATTTCAAACGAGCAGGACAACACAGCAACAACAGATAAGAAATCCCAGAGGAAGTCGAGCAAAAATCCCACAAACAAACAGCTTAACCAGAGATTCTCACTCGAAATATGCAGAAAAACTATTTGCTATTTGCTATTGTATTCACTCTGAATTTTTCTATTGAAAAACCAGCCCTTAATCAGCCTTTTTAGGGGGTATTTATAGGTATAGATTGGCAGATTTCTTGGGGGGAAAGAATAGGAGTTAATTCCATTTCCCTCCCCTTAAAACTCACTAAATCTACACTTTACACCCCAATTCTGTTACAAGATCCCTTCCAGCATGTGCTGGAAGGTTCTTTTTGATTCTATTCTTAAGCTTTTACCAAAGTGTCCCTACTAGTTATGGATTTTTACTGATTTCCCTTTTTAGTGAGACCATTATACCCCTCAATCTCTGCAAAATTGCAGAAATCAGGAGCACAAATGTCTCCTATGTCCCTATGTGCTCTATTTAATCTACCATTTTACCAATTTGTATCCCCTTTATGCCCTTAAGGACACAACTGAATTACCCGACCTACCTAGGTCAGGTTTTCAGCATTTTTCAACTTATTTAACTAAGGGCCAGTCCTTGCATTGGTATTTAAGGATTGTCCAATTTTAACTTGAAGAACTATTTCAATTTTAACCAATTTTGTTTCATTTTCTGTTAATTAAAGACTTTTATTTTATTTTTAAGCTAATTGCAGGACTAGCCTGCTTTATTGTTATACTTAAACTATTTAAAATTTAGCCAGTCTCAACTTGAGACTTGGCTTTTGCAATTAAAGCCTATTACTGAACATAGGCTTGGCTAAGGCCTTTGCAGGCCTAGCCACCGGTGATTCAGGGTTCAATTTTGGCTTTGGTAAGTCTGAACTTTCAAACTTAAACCAACTATTACACAACTAGCCCATTTTAAGGGTGGGCCAGTATGTGAAAGACCTTGCAGAGTTGGTCAATTGCAAAATTGACCATTCTTGGTCACATATTTAACTTGTAACCTATTTTTTATTTGATTTTCAATTTTAAACTATTTCAAAACTAGCCACTTGTGAGACTTAGTACTATTGCAGCTATAACCAATTCCCCTAAGATTGATGGGCATTAACACTTCTCATACTAACATAAAACTATTGCAAACTTAGCCATTTCAACATACAATTGCACACATAACCAAATGAAACCAAACTTGTTCATCCATCAATTAAAACTCAGAAAAGAAGTTTGATAGTGTTTGAATCTTAATCAATCAGAATCACATAACTCAATTTCATGTAGCAAAGTGCCAATTAACATCAATCAAGCTTAGTTACAACCATTTTATGTTGAATAATTTACTAAAAGACCCAGAACACATAAAGTTCATGAACATAGATTCATAGAGACTAGATCTCACAAAGCAGTTAAGAGAAATGAAACATGGCCTATATCAGACACAAGCATAATGGTTCTAACAGAGTAACATAAGAATGGTAATCAGAATCCACTTTCCAAATACTAACCCTAACTTGATACATGTGTGTGATAGATAAAATGAAGATGAAGAACAGAAGAACATGGAGAAACAGTGAATAAAATCCCTAAATCTATCATGCAAAAGTGACAGAAACGAGAAGTAGAATCACTAACTCAGATTTGAGAAGATCAGACCCCAATCTTAAGCATGCCATTTAGCAGATAAAAAAATCAGAAGAGATACTATAAACTAACATAAGAAACCCTAATCTAGGAGATGAAGGAGAATGGGAGTCAAACGGCTAAACTTAGAACCAAAACTAAATCATACAGTTAACAGAAGAGAAGAACAGTAAAGATATTGAAAGCTAACAGAAGAAACCCTAATGTAAACATAAGATGAAGAAGAACAGTGATGTCAAGAACGAATCTTTAAATCAAAGAAACCAACAAACTAAAAACCCTAGTTTTATTCGATTATCTATATCAAGAAAAGTATATCAAACACACAGGAGAAAAGAAGAACACATAAAACAAGAAAATATAAGAACAAAGCAAATAAAGGGAGAGGGAACACTTAGCTTGCATGGCCGGTCCCCTAAGCTTCAATTTTCCCTCTTCTTCTTTTTTTTCCACTCTTTTCTTCAGATTTCCTTTTTTCTTTTTCGTTTATTTCTTTTATATCTTTTTTCTGGTTTTCTTGTTAGACTTCAAGACGAAGTCTTTTGGGGGTTTTCTGGTTGGGGGTGGGTATTTAGAGAGGGAAAGGTGGGATCTTAGGAGGAAACTTGGTTTGAGTCGCCGGAGTTAGGGTTCCGACGACTTTCTTTTGGATATTCGAGGAGATATGGGCAGATTTGGGGGAAGCCAAGGGTATGGGGTGATAGATCAGGGTGAGGTGGTTCTGTGGTGTTAAGATTGGGGTGGTTCTCGTAAGTTGAGGTCACCGGAGATGAACTCCGATGACCGGAGTTTCAAGAAGGGTGTTTTAAGGTTGGTTTTAGGTTTTTGGGGTGAGGCTTGTGACGGAGAAGAAGAAGAGAGTGGTTTGGGGTGAGGGGGTGGCCGGAGACCACCGTGAAAGGTAGTGGCCTCCATGGCCGGCGAGGGTGAGAAGAAGGAGATGAAGAAGAAGCCAAGGCGGATAGGGTTTGGGGTGTTTACAAATGACCGGTCTCAATGAGACCAGACCCTTATATACTTGTGGCCAACAAGGAGATCTTGGCCGTTGAATCTCTGGTGATCAACGGTCAAGGTTAAGCGTTTCTTAAACGACACCGTCTCCTTGATAATGAGACTAATGGTCTCTTCGTCAGATCATCTGGATTTGGACGGTTGAGATCAATCCTCTCATATTAATTAACAAATAAAAATCTACTAATATTCTCAATCATTGGATGTGGTGCAATGAACGGCTGAGATTCCAACAATTCAAATGCTTGGGCCGGATCTTTTGAGCTAACACACTGGGCCAACCAATTGGACTGCATTTGGCCCAGTCTTATTATACATGTATATATATATGTATTTTCCTGGCATTTTTAATTATTTTGAGGTAATTTCTTTTTGTATTTGTGTGTTTCATTTATTGTACTATCTAAAATACTTAATTTTCTATCTTCCCTAATTTTCTAATATTTGTTTGGTAATTTTCTACTATTTTTCCCATAATTTCCGCTATTAATGCTCTTCTTTTTGTTGATTTTTCTTTTTTTAACTAATTAATTCAAAAATGCAAGTATTTAACCTATATTTTTTGATTTTCTAATTTTAATTTCTAATTATTCAATCACACAAATGTATCTAATTTCAATCAAAACATGTAATTGCACCCAAAAATATTATTTATTTTAATTTTGGAATTTTATTGCTTAGTGCAAAAATCACGTGCTCACTATGGATTGGAATCTTTGGGACAACTCATGTAGACAATGCTGATAAGGTATCAATTTCAAATCTCTTGTCTCCCATTCTCCCTGAATTTGATGTATCAAAAGATCCGAGTCACCCATGACCAAAATCTCTTGAACAACCATGTCTATTGCTATCCTCAATCCCAATATACATGCCTCATATTCGGCCATATTATTGGTATAGAAAAATCGAAGTTGAGCGGTAATGTGATAGTGTTGCCCTATTTCTGAAATAAGCACTGCTTCGATACCAACTCCCTTACTGTTGACGGCTCCGTCGAAATACATCTTCCATCCCGGTCTTTCACTTTGTTCTATTTCTTCGACATTCATTGCCTCCTCATCCGGAAAATATGATTTTAGTGGCTCATACTCATCATCCACTGGATTCTCTGCCAAGTGATCTGCAACTGCCTGCGCCTGTATTGCCATACGAGTTACATAAATGATGTCAAATTTTGTGAGCAGAATCTGCCATTTAGCAAGTCTTCCTGTAGGCATGGGCTTCGGGAATATATACTTCAGAGGATCCAACCGTGATATCAAGTACGTGGTGTATGCCGACAGATAGGGCTTCAGCTTCTAAGCCACCCAGGTCAATGCACATCATGTTCTCTCTAACTGAGTATATTTTACCTCGTAAGATGTGAATTTCTTACTAAGGTAATATATAGCTTGCTCTTTCTTGCTCGTCTCATCGTGTTGTCCCAACACACAACCAAAAGAATTATCAAGCATTGTCAGATATAAGATCAAAGGTCTCCCTGGCTCCGGAGGAACTAACACTGGAGGATTTGCCAAATATTCCTTGATTTTATCAAAGGCTTCCTGACATTCATCGGTCCATTTCACTGCTGCATCTTTCTTTAACAACTTGAAGATTGGCTCACATGTTGATGTCAATTGAGCGATGAACCGGCTAATATAATTCAACCTTCCTAGTAAGCTCATTACTTCCTTCTTGTTCTTCGGCGGAGGAAGACTTTGGATGGCTTTGATCTTTGATGGATCTAGTCCAATGCCTCACCGACTTACTACAAATCCCAATAGCTTTCCTGAAGGTACTCCAAAAGTGCATTTAGCAGGATTGAGTTTATGATTGTACATTCGGAGTCTTTGAAAAAACTTCCTCAAATCCCTTACATGATCATGTTGCTTCTTGGACTTTATGATGACGTCGTCCATGTACACTTTGATTTCTTGATGCATCATATCATGGAACATTATAGTCATGGCCTTCATGTAAGTAGCTCCGACATTCTTTAACCCAAACGGCATCACTCTATAGCAGTATGTTCCCCAAGGCATAATGAAAGCCGTTTTCTCCATATTTTCTCTGTCCATTAGGATCTGGTGATATCCTGCATAGCAATCTACAATAGAGCCAATTTCATGCTTGGCGCAATTGTCGATTAGTATGTGGATGTTTGGCAATGGGAAATCATCCTTTGGACTGGCTTTGTTGAGGTCTCGGTAATCCACACACACCCTGGTTTTTCCATCTTTCTTTGGAACATGCACAACATTTGCTAACCAGGTGGGGTATTTAGTAACTCGTATGACCTTTGCCTCAAACTGCTTATTCACCTCTTCTTTTATCTTCACGCTGATGTCCGTTTTGAACTTTCTCAACTTTTTCTTTACCGGCCGGCATTCAGGATAAATAGGTAACTTGTGTACCACCAAATCAGTGCTAAGTCCAGGCATGTCATCATAGGACCAAGCAAAGATGTCCTAGAATTCATGCAGCAACTTTATTAACTCTTCCCCGAGGGAGGCTTCTAAATGTACACTGATTTTTGTCTCCCGGACATTATCTTCGCTCCCCAAATTGATAGATTATGTCTCACTCAAGTTCGGTTTGGGTTTTTCCTCATATTGTTCCAAGTCTTTACTTATTTCCTCCAGTATTTCCTCATCCTCATATTCTATCTCACTATCATTCTCAATTTCTTGTATAATAATTCGATTGTCAGAACTGGGCTGGGAATCCTTCATGCATGGCATATCATCAGAATCAGCACATATTGAACTGTACAAAAGGAAGAAAAAATAAAAATAAAAATAAGGCAAAAATGAAGAAAGAAGAAACTGCATTTCATTGATATTTCAAAAGATGAACAAAGATTGGGTACATTTTGATTTCAATGGGGTGGGGACTACAAAAATAAAATTGCTTTTTGGGAAATGATGATATATTTCGAAAGCTAACTACCAAGACTCCTTCCTGATTGGGAAAGGAGTGGCTTCCCAGTTGTTGAGCGCAACACTAGACCCCAAGAACTGAACGTCTATCTTGCTCGTACCCTCGCCCATCTCTACCATGTTCACGTCCCCAAATAACATTTCAAACCTCATCGGGAGTTCCTCATCAGGTCTAGTCTCAGCATACCTCGACGCAGCAGATGTCAGATGTCGTTTTGTACCAGGCTTGGCAAAGGTGTCGAACAGTTTTGGGATAGGTTCAGGAAGGGTCCAATTTTTCTTTTTGGTTCTTTTGGCTTTCTGGATGTCGGTGTGGGTAGGTTTGAATCCCAAGCCGAAGGTGTCATTGTTTACCGGTAGATGGACTGGTTGAGTTATTCCTTGCAAGGCTATTCCTAGCCATTTTCCCGGTGTAAATCCATTCTTGATCATCTCTCTCGCTACCATCACAGCGGTAGGTGCCACTGTAGGGATTGGCAATTTCTCCCCTTCTGCTATCTTGTTCACTGTTACAGTGTCTGTCACCTGGTACACCCAGGGACCCTTGTCCCCATCCACATCCTCGAAGGGCATTATGGCATTGCAAGTGTCTCCCTCTCCGTGCACTGTGATTTCTTGCTGCTCCCATTCGAACTTAACCAATTGGTGCAAGGATGATGGTACGGCCTTAGCTCCATAGATCCATGGTCGACCCAGCAATAAATTGTAGGGCACCGTGATATCTAACACCTGAAACTCCATCGTAAAGTCTACTGGCCCAATAGTGACCTCCAAAATGATATCTCCCAAAGTATTTTTGCTTCCTTCGTCAAACACTCGAACATTCACACTATTCCGCCGGATTCTGTCAGGATTAATATTCAGCTTTCCAAGAGTCGAAAGTGGACAAAAGTTTGCACTCGACCCGTTGTCTATCAACACCCGAGTGACCACAGATTCCTCGCTTTTCACAGTAAGATAGAGTGCCTTGTTATGTTCAGTCCCTTCAATGGGCAATTCATTGTCCGAGAACGTTATCTTGTTAGACTCAAAAATATTATTGGTAATCTTCTCAAGATGACAGACTGAGATCTTTTCGGGGACATGTGCCTCATTTATTATCTTCAACAATGCTTTTCTGTGTTCCTCCGAGTGGATCAACAATGAGAGCAAAGAGATTTGTGAAGGTGTCTTTCTCAACTGTTCTACAATCGAGTAGTCGTGAGATTTTATCTTCTTCAGAAATTCTTCTGCTTCTTCTTCAGAGACCGGCTTCTTCATATGACTCTCCTTTACCACATTAATTCTTCTTAACTCTTCCGGGGCAAAACACCGCCCGGAACGAGTTAGACCGTGTGTCTCGTTGATCTCTCCAGTAACTTCTTTTCCCTTGTACACTACTGCAACCTTGTTGTAGTTCCAAGGTACAGCTTTAGTATCAACCACCGGCATCTGCACCACTGGTTTTATAATTACTGGTTCCATGCATGCACCTTTCACTGTCAACAACGGCTTCACCCCTGGCACCACAATTTTCAAGGTCTCAACCACTGGTTGCCTTTTCACTGGTACTTCAGCTATCATTTTCTCTTTCTCAACTTCTTTTTCTACTTTGTTGTTGGCTTTTATCATCATGACCGATTGGGACGGCTTTCTGCTGCTCTCCTCTTGTGCTAACTCTATCATGTGTGTCTCATGATGAGTCGGCAGTGGATTCTGAGTAATGTTCGGAGTCTCTGGAGCCTGTACCTCAATCCTCCGGCTGTTAATGAGCTCATGTATAGCAGTCTTCAAGTGCCAACACTTTTCAGTATCGTGCCCTGGTGCCCAGGAGCAATACTCGCACCTGACTGACTGATCAATGTTTCTGGGAGGTGGGTTTGGAAACTTTGGTTCAATTGGATTCAACATCCCCAATTCCTTTAGTCGGTGATAGAGGCTGGTGTGGGATTCCCTCAATGGGGTGAATGTTTTCTTCGTTTGGGCTTTGTTCCTCATCTCTGGATCAGGTCTGAAGTTGGGTCTATTTGGGTTCTTGTAAGTTCTAGAAGAGGGGTAGGTGTTCTGTGTGTGATAAACATTTTGCGGGACCTGGGCTCGCCATACATGAGGGGGTGGTGGGTAAGTTTGGGCTTGTGGAATGGGGTAGTGTGGAGTGGTGGGTGGATAGTATGGTGGTGGTGGGTTATAGGGTGCTGGCAGGTGCGGTTGGTATGGGCGAGGTGGGTGATGGTACATGCTTTGGCTACGAGTCCAGGGTTTACTCTCCACAACCGACACCTCTTCTTTCTTCTTCTTCCCAATGGATCCTCCATTCCCTGTCTGTATGGCCTGATTTGTGGCCTTAATCGCAGAAAAGCTCATGATCTTGTTGGTTTTCAATCCTTCTTCCACACAACTCCCCATTTTTACGACTTCATTAAAATTCTTACCAATGGCCGACACCAGATGGTCATAGTAAGTAGGCTCCAAGGCCTGCAAAAAATAGTCTACCATTTCAGTTTCTTTCATCGGCGGATCCACCCTCGCCGCTTGTTCTCTCCATCTAAAGCCGTATTCTCGAAAGCTTTCACCAAGTTTCTTTTCCATCTTAGTAAGCGACAACCTATCCGGTATTATCTTCAAGTTGTACTGGAAATGGTTGGCAAATGATTGTGCTAGATCGTCCCAGATGAACCATCTAGTATGATCTTGACGTGTGTACCACTCCAGTGCAGATCCGCTCAGACTTTGGCTAAAGTACGCCATCAGAAGTTCATCTCTCCCCTCCTGCGCCATGCATCTTGCTGTAGTATCCCCTAAGATTACAGGATCTCCGTGTCCATCGTACATGTAAAACTTAGGCAACTTGAACCCGACCGGGAGTTGCACCTCTGGGAACAGGCATAGGTCTTTGTACGCTACACTCACTTGTCCCCCTGGCCCTTGTTTGTTTTGTATTTTTTTTCTTCTTCTGTGTGTTTAATATACTTCTCCTGATAAAGATAGTCGAATAAAACTAGGGTTTTTAGTTTGTCTGTTTTCCTGTTTAAAAATTTGTTCTTCTTTACTTTTGTTTATCTTCAAGTGATTGTTGCTTATGTTATTAGACTGCGTATTTTAGATTAGGGATTTTCTCAGTTCATTCTCTATGTTTTCCTGTTTAAAGATCTGTTCTTCTTCACTTTTTGTTTATCTTCGAATGTTTGTTTCTTGTTTTAGATTGGGGATTTTCTTAGTTTATTCTCCATGTTTCTGTTTAAGGATTTGTTCTTCTCCATTTTTGGTTTATCTTCGAATGTTTGTTTCCTGTTTATACTAGGGATTTTTCTTTGATGTTGGTTTACAATATCTCTTCTGTTCTTTTATCTGCTAACTGGCATGTTTAAGATTGGGTTTGATATTTGGAAACCTGGTTCAGTGATTCTGATTCTCATTTCTGTCATTTTCATATGATAGATTAGGGACTTTTCTTCATTTATGCTTCATGTCTTTCTTGTTCATCTTCACCTTTCTTATCTGTTCATCCGCATGTGTTAGATTAGGGATTAGTCTTTGGAAAGTTTAGATCCGTTGGTTCTGATTATTATCATCCTTGTTTACTCTGTTAGAGCCATGTCATGATAGTTTAATTGTTCTTGTGTCTGGATAGGCCATGTCTCAATTCTCTTGACTGTTTTGTGGGATTTAGTCTTTATGTGTCTATATCAATGAACTTTAAGTGAGTTTTGGGCTTTTCAATGATTCATTCAACATAAAAATAATTATAACTAAGCCTGCTAGATGTTTAATTGACACTTTGCTATTGAAACTGAGTCTGTAAATCTAATTGATTGAGATTCAACATTATCCAACTTTTCTCTGAGTTTTAATTAATTGATGAACAAGTTTGGTTTCATTTGGCTATGTGTGCAATTGTCTGTTGAAATGGCTAAGTTTGTAATGATTTTATGTTAGTATGAGCATTGTTAATGCCTATCAGGCTTAGGGGATTTGGTTATAGCTGCAGTAGTACTAGGATTCACAAGTGGTTAATTCTGAAAACATATATTAAGATAGGGTTAAAATTGAAAATCACAAAAATAGGCTATAAGTTTAATAAGTGACCAAGAGTGGTCAATTTTGCAATTGACCTACTCCGCTAGGTATTTCACACACTGGCCCACCCTTAAATGGGCTAGTTGTGTAATAATTGGTTTAAGTTTGAAAGTTCAGACTTACCAAGATTTAAATTGAGCCCTGAATCACAGGTGGCTAGGCCTGCAAAGGTTTTAGCCAAGCCTGAGTTTTGTAATGGGCTTCAATTGCAAAAGACAAGTCTAAACTTGAAGACTGGCTAAGTTTTAAATAGTTTAAATATAACAATAAAGTACGCTAGTCATGTAATTAGCTTAAAATGAAATAAAGTTCTTAATTAACAGAAGTTGAAGCAAAAATGGTTAAAATTGAAATAATTCCTTAAGTCAAAATTGGCCAGTCCTTAAATACTAATGCAAGGACTAGGCCCTTAGTTAAATAAGGTTGAAAATGCGGAAAACCTGACCTAGGTAGGTTGGGTAATTGACTTATGTCCTTAAGGGCATAAAAGGAACTTAAAATGGTAAAGTGGTTGATTAAATAGAGCATATAGGGACATAGGAGACATTTGTGCTCCTGATTCTTACTAAAAAGGGAAATCAGTAAAAAAGGGAAATCAGTAAAAATCAATAACAAGTAGGGATACTTTAGTAAAAGCTTCAAAATAGAATAAAAAAGAACCTTCCAGCACATGCTGGAAGGAATCTTGTAACTGAATTGGGGTGTAAAGTGTAGATTTAGTAAGTTTAAAGGGAGGGAAATGGGATTAATCCCTATTCTTTCCCCCCAGAAATTTACCTATCTTCTCCCTATAAATACCCCCTAAAAAGACTGATTAACAGCGGGTTTTTCACATAGAAAAATTCAGAGTGCAATACACTAGCAATAGCAAATAGTTTTCTGCAATTTTCGAGTGAGAATTATTGTTTAAGTTGTTCGTTTGTGGGGATTTCTGCTCGACTTCTTCTGGGATTTCATATCTGTTGTTTGCTGTGTTGTTCTGCTCGTTTGAAATTCAGTCATACACTGTTGCTCTTGCCTTGTTGAGTCCGTTCGATGTGCTTACTTCTATTTCCCTAGAACTCATCGATCTTCTCTTTGCTGAATCAGGTACACTCTATGTCTGCAACAATGTAATACTGATGTTCTAATGAAATGAAGTTCAATTTTTAAACTCATCAATTCTTCTGTATTTTGTCTTATTTTAAATTAGTAGTCTAGTATAGTTTAGATCTGTAATTTGTATGGCATGTATAAGTAGAAAATCAAACAAAAACAATGTAATAGATAGAATGATAGTAGTAGTGTAGTCGTAGATAGTATATCACCTAGTTAAGGTAAGTAAAACTCTTAAAACAAGCTAAGTAACCATAGTATGAATCAATAATAATAACTCTCACAGCAGTAACATAAAAACACTCACATAATTAACCAGATCCGTAGATCAGTATCCAGATGTGAACAAATTCAAAAGAGAAAAACAGTTAGAAGAAACAACAGTCATTTGCAACTGGGTCTATGACACTGAATGAGCTAAAGTCGCAGTAGAATCAACAATGTAATTGTGTATATATTATTAAATCACTTAGCCTTAGATAATCAGGTTATCATTAGTAGGTAATTGAACTGTTTAAATGATGCTTTACATAGTTAATCCGTTTGCTCTTAATTTCTTAGTTAAATAACTTCAATATTAGTGTAAATCAGCTTTTAGAAAATAGAAGTGTAAAAAGTAGTCGATTTTCGTATGCATCAATTGTTATAGTTTAAAGTTAGCATCGATCACTTTGTACAGTAGTTTTCTCTTTTGATGAATAAAAAGTAATTTGATTTCATTCTTAATTCTGTATGTCTGTTTTACTATGAATTCTGCATTTTTACTTTTGTTATTATTATCTCAATTCGATTTGGGTCTAATATAACGTGGGCCTGAACCATATTGTAAGGCTAATTGGGCTGTCAAATAGAAGCCTTAGAACAGCCTGGGTATTCCAGACCCAGGCGGGTACGGTGCCTATTTAAGTAAAGAGTGCAGAGGCCCATGCCCAATAAAGGCAATGACAATGGCCCGGGCCCAGGTCTAAAATGATAAGTTGAAATATATCTAAGGAAAAAACCAATATATATAACGTAGCATGTACACATTGAGATTGAACCTTTAAAATTAAATTGGAACGAGCCTCACACGACACCTAATAGTGGGGCCCCCTTTAGTTATTAGGCACGATTTAATATACTTTCCTTAAATACGAGTGTGCACTTGGTGCTACTCAAATCCCAAATCCCGACGAAGCCGAAATGTACTAAAAGTCACAGGCGTACTGGTTGCGGTGTGATTCGAAGTACGTTTTCGCAATGTCGTAATCCTTAAAATATTTAAATTGAAACACATACGTATTGTTAAAATTTATAACAAGTCAAGTAAGATTGAGAACGACGGTTGAGCGACCGTGCTAAAACCACGGAATCCGGGAGTGCCTAACACCTTCTCCCGGATTAACAGAGTTCCTTATCCAGATCTTTGTTTCGCAGACTGTAATAACAAAGTCAACTTCCTCGGATTCGGGATTAACCGGTGACTTGGGACACCATTATCTTCCCAAGTGGCGACTCTGAAAATTAAATAAAAATCTCGAACCGATTATCCTTTATGTGGAAAAACTCCTTCCTCTTTGTTGTTATATTCGTCTTGGGTATTTGAACACTGAGGTATACCCTACGTATCTTTTCGGCACAATTTATATACAATCCATATAATATCAAAGCGGTAAAACACATAGCATGTTGTTTAAAGCATATAACAAAGTCAAATAATATCGAGGATGGCGATTCTAAGGAGCTCGAGTTCTTAAACCCTAAAACCGAAGTTCTGGGTTGGGATCCCCAGTAGAGTCGCCAGTGGTGATAAATCTTGACAGTTGATCGTCATTGATCTAACGGTCAAGACCACCTTAGTTGGTCCGAGTATATAAGGCTTTGGTCTCCTTTGAGACAAGCCATTATACACTCTCAAAACCCTAGCCGCCATGATCCTTCTCCTCCTTCATCGTCTTCACCCATGCCGGCCATGGAGGCCACCGCCTTTCATGGTGGTCTCCGGCCACTCCCTTCACCCCCTCTCTTCTTTTCTTCTTCTCATCCATAAACTACACCCCCAAAACCTAAAATGAACCCTGAAACCCCCATGTTCTTGAAACTCTGGTCATCGGAGTTCGTCTCCGGTGACCTCAAACTATGAGAACCTACCCCAAACTAACACCATAGAAGCCCCTCACCCTGATCTATCACCTCCCACTAGTGTCATCCCTTGAATGTTACCCCACCGTCTCGAATCTTCGAGAACAAGTCGCCGGAACCCTAACTCCGGTGACTCAAACAAACCTTTAACCAAAATCCCACCTTTTCCCTCCTCTGAATACCCTTTGCTAACCAAAAACCCTAAAAGACTTCGTCTTGAAGTCTAACAAGAAAAACCAGAAAATAAAGAAAATAAAGAAAGAAAGAAAAGAGAAAAGAAATTTGGAAAAAGAAAAGAGTGAAAAAAGAAGGGAAGTGGGAAGCTCAGGGGACCAGCCCTGCTAAGCTAAGTTTCCCGACTCCTTTGCCTTTTTTTATTTTATATTTTCTTTGTTTTATTTTTTCTATTGTTTTCTGTATGTTTGTTTTGATAGTCTTCTACATGAAAATAGTATTTCTTCTTTCTGCTTTAATCTGTTGTTTGGTTTTTCTTGTTTAAAGATCCTCTCTTGATACATTTGTTAAACCGCATGATAGTGATTCTGATTCTCATTCTTCTTCATCCTGTGTTTAGATTAGGGATTCTTCTTTGATGTGTTTTTAATATCTCTTCTATTCTTCTTATCTGTTTAACTCGCATGTTTAGTTTAGGTTTAATCTTTGGAAGTCTAGTCAGCTGTTCTGATTCCTGTTCTTCACCTGGTATGATAAATTAGGGATTTTTCCTTTGGCTATTCTTCATGACTTTTCTGTTCTTCTTCATCTTACATGTTAGATTAGGGATTCTTCTCCGTTTATTTTCCATGCCTTTTCTGTTCATCTTCACCTTCTCTATCATCCGCATGTGTTAGGTTTAGTTGTTTTGATTATTATCATTTCTTTGTCTACTCTGTTAAAGCCATGTCATGTTAGTTTATTTGTTCTTTTGTCTGGGTAGACCATGTCTCAATTCTCTTTACTGTTTTGTGGGATTTAGTCTTTGTGTGTCTATATCAATGAACTTTAAGTGTGTTTTGGGTTTTTCAATGATTCATTCAACAAAAAAATGATTGTAACTAAGCCTGCTTAATGCTTAATTGACGCTTTGCTGTTGAAACTAAGTCTGTAAGTCTAATTGATTGAGATTCAACATTATCCAACTTTTTCTCTAAGTTTTGATTAGTTGATGAGCAAGTTTGGTTTCATTTGGCTATGTGTACAATTATCTGTTGAAAATGCTAAGTTTGTAATGTTTTTGTGTTAGTATGAGCACTGTTATTGCCTATCAGGCTTAGGTGATTTGGTTATAGCTGCAGTAGAACTAGGATTCACAAGTGGTTAATTCTGAAAACATATAGTAAGATAGGGTTAAAATTGAAAATCAAAAATAGGCGATAAGTTTAATAAGTGACCAAGAGTGGTCAATTTTGCAATTGACCTGCTCTGTTAGGTCTTTCACACTGGCCAAACAGTTGAATAGGCTAGTTGTGTAATAATGGGGTTAAGTCTGAAAATTCAGACTTACCAAGGCTTAAGTAAGCCCTGATCACAGGTGGCTAGGCCTGCAAAGACCTTAGCCCATCCTGTATTCAATAGTGAGCCTTGAAATGACAAAGCCAAGCCCATCTTTGGGATTGGCTAAGTTTTAAATAGTTTAAATAGAACAATAAAGCAGGCTAGTCCTGCAATTAGCTTAAAAATCAAATAAAGTTCTCAATTAACAAGAAAATGAAACAAAGTGGTTAAAATTGAAAGAAGTCTTTAAGTCAAAAGTGGCCAGTCCTTAAATACTAATACAAGGACTGGCCCTTAGTTAAATAAGAGTAAAAAATCTGAATACCTTACCTAGGTAGGTCGGGTAATTCAGCTATATCCTTAAGGGCATATAGGGAACTTAAAATGGCAAATTGGTAGATTAAATAGAGCATATAGGGATATAGGAGACATTTGTGCTCCTGATTTCTGCAATTTTGCAGAGATTTAAGGGTATAATGGTCTCACTAAAAAGGGAAATCAGTAAAAATCAATAACAAGTTGGGACACTTTGGTAAAAGCTTCAAATTAGAATAAAAAAGAACCTTCGAGCACATGCTGGAAGGGATCTTGTAACTGAATTGGGGTGCAAATTGTAGGTTTAGAAAATTAAAAGGGGAGGGAAATGGGATTAATCCCTATTCTTTCCCTCCAGAAATTTACCTATCTTCTCCCTATAAATACCCCCTAAAAAGACTAATTATGGGCTGGTTTTTTTTTCATAGAAAAATTCAGAGTGAAATACATTAAGATAGCAAATAGTTTTCTTCAATTTCGAGTGGGAATTACTGTTGAAGTTGTTTGTTCGTGGGAATTTCTGCTCGACTTCTTCTGGGATTCCTATTTGCTGATTGTTGTGTTGTTTTGCTCGTTTGGAATTCAATCCTACACTGTTGGTCCTGCTTGTTGAGTCTGTTGCTGTGCTTACTCCTATTTCCCTAGAACTCATTGATCTCCTTTTGCTGAATCAGGTACAAACATGTTCGCAGCAATGTAATACTGAAGTTTTGATGAAATGAAGTTCAAGTTTAAACTCATCACTGTTATTCTGTATTTTAGTCTTATTTTTAATTAGTAGTTTAGTATAGTATAGTCTAGATTTGTAAATTGTTAATGTAGTATGGTATGTATAAGTAGGAAGTCAAACAAAAACAATGTAATAGCTAGTATGATAGCAGTAGTGTAGTCGTAAATAGTATATCACCTAGTTAAGTAGGTAAAACTCTTAAAACAAGCTAAATAACCATAGTATGAATCGATAATGATAACTCTCACAGCAGTAACATAAAACACACTCACATAGTTAATCAGATTTGTGAATCAGCATCCAGATATAAACATGTTCAAAAGAGAAAAACAGTTAGAAGAAACAATAATTCATTTGCGACTGGGTTTGTGACACTGAATGAGCTAAAGTTGTAGTAAACCTAGTAATGTAATTGTGCATATGTCATTAAATCACTTAGCCTTAGATAATCAGGTTATCATAATAAGTATTTGAACTGTTTAAGTTAAATAATGCTTTACATAGTTAAACTGTTTGCTCTTAATTTCTTAGTTAAGTAACTTCAATATTGGTGTAAATCAGTTCTCAGAAAACAGAAGTGTAAAAAGTAGTCAATTCTCATATGCATCAAATTGTTATGGTTTAAAGTTAACATTGATCACTTTGTGTAGTAATTTTCTCCTCTGATGAATAAAGAGTAATTTGATTTCATTTCTTAATTCTGTATGTTTGCTTTACTATGAGTTCTTCATTTTTACTTTCGTTGTTATTACTTCGATCTGGTTTGGGCCTGATACACAAAGCGAGCCTAGACAATATGCGAAAGCTAAATGGGCTGCTGCACGAAGGCCTAAGGCCAGTCTGGGTCACTAAGATCCAGACCGATCTGATATTCCACTAAGCAAGGATTTCGAAGCCCAGGCCCAATATTTGGATAACAATGGCCTGGGTCCGATTCTGAAACCATAGTTGATTGCAAATAATTAAGTAGAAACCAGAGTAGAAAAGCATAGTGACACGATAGCTCAAACTATAAAAACGTTAACCGGGATGAGCCTCACATGATACCAAATAGTGGGGCCCCCTTCAAAGTGAAAATATAAATAGATTCGGGAAAGCTAATAGTAAATTTCATAGCTTCTCCCAAAAGACTTAAAAGCCTCTAGACAATATTAGGCACGATTTAATATACTTTCCTTAAATATGAGTGTGTACTTGGTGCGACTCAAATCCCAAATCCCGGCGAAGCCGAAATGTACTAAAGGTGACAGGCGTACTGGTTGCGGTGTGACTCGAGGTACATTTTTGGAACGTCGCAATTCTTAAAAATATTAAAAGCGAAAACATATAAATATTGTTTAAAATTTATAACAAGTCAAATAAGATTGAGAATGACGGTTGAGCGACCGTGCTAAAACCACGGAATCCAGGAATGCCTAACACCTTCTCCCAGGTTAACAGAGTTCCTTATCCAGGTTTCTGTTTCGCGGACTGTAATAACGGAGTCAATTTCCTTGGATTCGGGATTAACCGGTGACTTGGGACACCATTATCTTCCCAAGTGGCGACTCTGAAAATTAAATAAAAATCCCGAACCGATTGTCCTTTATGTGGAAAAACTCCTTCCTCTTTGTTGTTATATCCTTCTCGGGTATTTGAACACTGAGGTATACCCTACGTATCTTTCCAAATGGATCGGTACAAAGCCGGGGGGTAGTAAAAAGGGAGGTGTGACAGCTCGGGCAACTCTGCTGGGGAAACCAACCTAGAACTTCTGTTTCAGGGTTTAAGAACTCGAGCTCCTTAGAATCGCCGTCTTCGATATTATTTGACTTTGTTATATGCTTTAAACAACATGCTATGTGTTTTACCGCTTTGATATTATATGGATTGTATATAAATTATGCCGAAAACCCTTCTCTTCTTCACCTCCGGGGATGTGCTTACTGGTTGAGACTCCCCTTTCTGTTAAGTCACACCTAAATTAAGAAATAGAGGCAGGATAAGTTACAAAGCCGGTTGACTCCACGAGTCACCGGTGCGTAGCCCTCTCCTCGATTCGAGTTGTCTGATCGGGTACACGGTCTAGCACTCTATGAAACTATAAGATGTGGAACATAGGTCTAGGGCGATTATTTGCATCATATATGACTTAGGGGACTCAACACGGGGATTGGGTCCGTCTAGGCCAGGTGACCCGGTAATTAAAGACCGAGCATATTATGTGTTGCATTTTTATTGTCCTTGATCATTATGCGGACCGGCAAAATTCCCGAGAGTAGAAAAAGAATGTTCAAATATGAAAAAAGAGAGAAATAAGAACTAGTGATAAAAGAGCAGTCGGAAAATTTAAAAATTTGAAAAAAAAATGGCTTTGTTGTTGAAATAATTGGTCAACTAATCTGACCGAACTACGCAGGTTTGATTCTCGCCATTAGGCGGGATACGTAGGCAACCCTTGAACGGGTCCAACCACCTTTTTAGAAAAAAAAGACCAAAAATATTTTTGTTTCAAATAATTGGAGTGATCGCTACTTTTGGAAATGGCCGAATGTTCCGAAAGGACGCCGGAAGGTTGTTTTGGCAAAAATGGCCACTTCGAGAGTCATATTTTTCCTTTTTCAAAATAAAAATGAAAACTTGCCTTGAAAAACATTTTTTTCTCTTTTCTAAATAAAATCACCCTAATAAATGTGCAGGATGAGCATGATACAGAATGAACCCTTCGCTCTAATGAATATATTCCCTTTGGAGCTAAGGCTATGGTGGAACGACATGGGACTAGAAGGGCAAAATTAGGTCAAAGGCTACTTAAAGGATCTCACGGGCTTAATGGACATAATTCCCCGAGGTGACATAATCCGAGCACTTGTCACATATTGGGATCCTGCGCATAACATACTATATCTTTCGGACTTTGAACTCACTCCCACTCAGGAGGAAATTGCTTTCTATATAGGGAAGAACGAGGTCCCCTTAAAAGAGAAATACCCGGTGGCCCCAAGAGCCGTAACGGTGCACCGCTTCTTGGACTCTTTAAAAATTGCTCGAAACATCCACAATGAGGATTTGGCTAATGGATTTTGCTCCCTAAATTTCATTTATAGTAGATATGGACATGTCGGGGGTTTCAATGACTCCACAAACAAGCTTTGTAGCAAGTCCAACCGAGAAAAATGGGAGGAGCATCGACGGTTTGCTTTCTTAGTGGCGTTTCTCGGGATCATCATATTTCCAAGAAAGGACGGGAACATTGATATAAAAGTCGTCGGGGTAGCCAGCACTTTGGTTGTACAAGATAATTGTACTATGGATCCAATGATTTTAGCAGACATCTACCGTGCCCTGACCACATGTAAAGCAAGGTGCAACTTCTTTGAGGGATGCAACTTGATTTTGCAAATCTGGTTGATAGAATATCTATGTCATCATCCTTCGTTCTCAAGCTATGGGCCGACTGAAAGAACATGCCTCAAAGAATTATATACAAGAACAAAAGAAGTTAAGTTGCCGAAGGGAGTTAAGGGTCGGATCTCATATCTACGATCGTTGACCGATAGCCAGATCGATTGGGCATACGGATGGTTGCCCCTCGACGAAGTGATTTACATGCCGACGGAAGGGTCACACTTTTTGATCACGGGCTTGAAAAGTATCCAGCCTTATGCCCCGTACAGGGTCCTGCGACAGCTTGGAAGATGTCAAGTCATACCAAAGGATGGGGACCTCAGTTTGCAACTAATAGAGATTAGTCCGGACGGGCAATTCCCGGAAGCAAAGGTCCGACAGATTTGGAATAAGTGTCAGAATTTGAAAGTAGAGACTTGTGTGGAGAACAGAGCTCAGGGAGAAGTATCGTCAGGGTATTCCGCATGGTATCGATGGGGTATTGAGCATAAAAGGCCATCGAAAAGACCTCACT
Source organism: Nicotiana noctiflora (assembly GCA_032618575.1). Taxonomy (NCBI): domain Eukaryota; kingdom Viridiplantae; phylum Streptophyta; class Magnoliopsida; order Solanales; family Solanaceae; genus Nicotiana; species Nicotiana noctiflora. The sequence goes on along the minus strand of JASVEL010013773.1, from coordinate 63,256 downwards.
TTCCAGATTTGGCGGAGCAGTCTAAGGAAAATAGAAATTGGGCGGCCAAAGAAAGCGAGTATAAAGCCAAAATCAGCTTGCTAGAAAAACAGTTGAGAGATCTCCAGTTTGAGAGCGGTTTACAAGCATCATTTGATGAAGGAGAGAAGAAGCAGCTGAAAAAAGAGAATGAAATTCTGAAGGCTCAAGTTGCTAAAATGAAAATTACATCCGAGACCCCTGTTCGCTTAGTCCGAGATGAGAAATTGATTGAGACTCTTCGGCGCAAAGTGAATGACTACGGCTTTGACTTGGACAAGGCGGAAAAGGAATTAGTCAGGGCTCGGAAGCAAATAACCAAAGATAAGAGCCAAGTTGGTTCAGAAACTACAGGACAAACATGAGTTTCAGGTAGCTCGTCTGAGAAAGAAAATTTTCACGGTCACTGTCAAAAGTAACAAGTTCATAAAAGAACTTGAAGAAGAAAGAAAGCATTGTTACACGACTATGGATCGGTTAGAGTTTGAGCTATAACAAATGCAAAAGGACAACCAACACACCTTAGATGCTCGCGCCGAACAGATTAGCCGATTGCTTCAAGAAAAGGGGGTTGTTCGAGAGAGAATTGTTCATATTGCTCAGTATATTACCCGAAAGAGCCAGCTGTGTGAAGACATGTCCTGGGAAACATTTGTGTCAGCTGTGAAATTCTTTGCGCAGCAAGTCATGTCCGACCTAGATAGGCTCCAAAGTGGATTAGCATATAGGCCCGCGGCAAAACCGAACGATGTCTCGCGGGCACTAGGAGCATTAATGTATTCATAGGGCATGCATTCTGTATTCATATTTCTTTGCATTAGTAGCATAACACCATCTTGTAAACCAATGTTTTTGAAATATCAATGAGAAATCAAAGTTGTTGCTAATCCTTTTTCCTTTATTGCAATTTTTATTTACGATAGGAAAATAAATAGGAACGTAAATCAATAAAGAAAAGAAGAAGGAAATACAAAATAAAGAAGAAAAAGAGAGAAGAGGAAAAAGAAAGAAAGAAAAAAAAAGAGAAAGAAAAAAAAAAGAGAAAAACAAGAAGAAAAACAAGAAAGAAAGAAAAAGAAAAAAAAAGAAAAAAGAGAATGATGAGGATGGTTCAAAATGGAACAAATGCCGAGATGGTGCATGGCGATCAAAGGCAAAAATTGTGATTATTCCAATCGTTGCATCTTATCCTTTCATGTGCTAACTATTAAAGGGTGTTGTTGTTTATGAGAATCAGATTTCAGTTGGCAACTGGTATTCTGGCTAATCATCAGTACAACACACGATCTAAGACAATGACAAAGGCTGTATCTCAAGAAATCGAACCAACTATCATGGACCCTGTCCAAGAGGAGGAGGTCGTGGATGTGGCAGGAATGAAAGAAGAAATGTACAAGCTCAAGCAGCAGATGGCTGAGATGTACCAGGCTTGGTCTAGGGGTCAACCCTTACCTACTTATCCCGCTAACCCAGCATATGTCCCTCCAGTCAATCCCAACCCTGAGCCACCCACTATGAACTCATCCTCTACATATCCAGACTATCACCACTACTATGCCTCCACCTCTCAGGTACCACCACCACTGCCAAAACAGATGCTACCCTAGTCTCCACAGGTCGCCCCGGTATATGTAGCACCTCCACCTGCCGCACTGCATAAGTCATCTAGTGAGCCGTTGTTCCATGTACAAGATGCCCACTATTACCCGCCTGAACCAACATTTCGGTAGCATGAATCTCATACCCCGTTGATGGAGGCAACCGAAGAAAAACTTGCCAGGAACTTAGAACAGGAGGAGATGGCCAGAAAGATGAGGAGTTTGGAGCAGTCCTTCCGTAACCGTTGGATCAACTGGCATGGACGGCTGAGATCAAATCCCATATATTAATTAATCATCTAAATTCAACTAATGTTCTCAGCCGTTAGATTTGAAGAAGTGAACGGCTGAGATCACTTCAATTTCAATCAACTGGACCGGATCCCTGGGCCAAAAGCATTGGGCCAACAATTCAGACTTAATTTGGCCCAGTTCTTATTATACTTGTATATTTTTGTATTTTAATTATATTAAGATAAATTCTTTTTGTATTTTATTTTTTGTAATATCTAAAATACTTAATTTCCTAGCTTCTCTAATTTTTCTAACATTTTTTGGTAATTTTTTTCTATATTTTCCGCTATTAAAGCTATTTTTGTTGATTTTTCTTTTTTCCTAAAACTAATTAATTAAAAAAAATGCAAGTATTCCTCCTATATATATATTTTATATTTTAATTATTCAAACAATAACAATGTATCTAATTTTGAACAAATTATGCAATTACACTCAAAAATATTTATTTGTTTTAATTTTGGAATTTATTTGCCTAGTGCAAAAATCACGTGCTCACAGCAGCAAGTTGAGCAGTTAGAAGTCAAACATCAATGCACAACAATAGTTTTAACCCAGGAAATGGTCTCAAATGATTCAGTAAATGTTTTACACCAAATCAGACATAAAGCCCAACTCAAAATAGCTTGAATAACACTAAAATGGCTTGAAAATGTACTACAATACTTCTGAAATTTTCAACAGACCACAACTCAACAAAAAAGAAACTCAATCAACCTAGTGAACCCTTAGAAAAACTTCAGCAATTAGAAGAAAAGCAGTGTAACTATTTTTTATTTTTTTTGAATGTTTTTTATTGTTCTTGGATTTTTTTTTTGCAGAAAATTAAGATCTAAAACTGAAATTTGAGCTTGATCTCGAAAGCTCTTCAATCAATTAGATTTTTTAGTTTTCTGGAGTTTTTGCTCCAGGATCTAAGGGAATTTAAACTTCTAAGAGTTGGAAGTTCAAATTTTGGTTCAGATTTGTAGAGAGGGTTTTTGGGGGGAATTTTGGGGTTCAAAAAACTTGTCCATGAAGGCAGAAAATGCTGCCTTTTATAGGCAGGAAAGGGGATGGAAGTTTCTAGAACTTTTTATTCATTTTCGCCCCAAAATTAGCCTCATATCCTTCCCAGATAAAACCTGAAATCCTTTCTCACTCTTCACATGTGACCTCCCTCAATATACTCTATGTTTAATTTCTCAAACAACCTTCCCAATTCCCCGATATTACCCTGAACCTATGGGTCAAATTGAAACAAAATTCTATCTACACTATGGGCATAGATACTATAGCCCAAATTCACAGTTTCAAGTCATCAATCAAACGAGCCTTAGGGTCTGAATAGGGCTATCCGAGCCAATACAAAATAGAGTAAACAAAGTCTAAAACGAAACACAAAATTCTTTGACTCAAACTTATTTAATTATTGATCGGTATTATATGACGGGATTAAAGAATCAAACAGTTACTACCAATTTGATCAAACAACAATCAATTATCACTAATTGAAACAACTTAGGTGGAATTCGTACTAAAGGGAAGCAAAAGAGAGGAACGGAACTTGACTATCAAACAGAAAGAAAAAGATAAGAAGAATATTGACATGAATCTATCAGAAAGAGGAAATAAAATGAATGAAAGAGAGAAAGGCTTACCACCTTGACACAAAAAATCGAGTTTCCAACCTAGACACAACCTAACAACAACCGTCTATTTCTTGCCAAGAAACGTGCAAACAATGTGCCCGGATACGGGAAAGGACCTTATACGAACAACAATGATTTGAAGGTGATGGACTGACATTTTGAGGTGAAGAGAAAGAAAGGACTCAAGACTGCCAGTTTAAGGTCGTTTGGCAATGGTTCCACCATGGGAGACAACAAGGGCGACGGCTAGGGTTTCGAAGATTTGAGGGATTTGGTTAAGATTTGGGGGAAAACGAGGGTGGATTTAGGTAAACGGGTTCGACGAGAAGGTAAGTGTAACGACCCGGCCGGTCATTTGTAGAATTTACACATTGATCCCCCATTAACTATTTCCCTAAGTTCATTTTTGCTATTTAGGTTTGCCGGGATATTCGGTTCTAGAATTCGGAGTGTTTTGGGACATAGTCCCTAAATGAGAGCTTAATAGTTGAAAATGGTCCATATTCAGAATAGTCTTAAGATAACCTCGGAATGGAAATTCGATGGTTCCGTTAGCTCCGTTAGGTGATTTTGGCTCCATGAGCTAGATTGCTGTCTCCTTTTGTTTTGTCTTTACCTTTACAGCTAATTCAACTAACTCATCTAAAGTTATATATTGTTGCAATTCGACTACATCAGCTATTTCCCTATTTAAACCATTCAAAAACCTAGCCATTGTAGCCTCCTCTTCCTCCATACAATTAGCTTGGATCATAGCCATATCCAAAGCCTTAAAGTACTCATGTACAGAAAAGGACCCTTACCTCAAAGTTTGAAGATGTTGTTGTAGATCTCTTTGAAAGTGTGATGGTACAAATCTCTTCCTCATTACTCTTTTCATCTCAGCCCATGTAGCAACGAGTGCTTGTCTTTCTTGCAATATATCCCTAGAAAGCTTTTTCCACAAGATTGCGGCGTAGTCAGAAAACTCAAAAACAACAAGTTTAACCTTCTTGCCCTTTGAATAGTTGTGGCAGTCAAAGATGGCTTCCACTTTTCTCTCCCAATCTAGGTACAAGTCTGTATCCCATGTTCCCTTGAAAGATGGCATCGTGATTTTTATACTACTTATATTATCATCTTCAAGTATTCCTCTTTGTCCCCTTCTATCTCTTCCAAATCTTCCTAACATTTCTCAAATTAAAATCTATATTTAATTTTTGTTTATTTTTTTTCGTTTCTTATTTACTTTAAGCTTCTGCATGTTTCTTGTTTTTCGTATAGTAATTCTTGAATCCCCTATCGTGTTGTTATCAAGGATGTGTCAGGACGTCGATATAGAATGTGTCAGGATGTCGTAGGACATGGAAGGATGTTGGCATGGCATGGATCAGGAAGTGTCATAACATGGCCACAACACAGGTCAGGATGTGTCACGATGTCACACAACATGATAAGATGTGGGCATGTCACATGTCAGAATGTGTTAAGACATGGCCATGGCACGTTTCAGGACATGTTAGGAAATGACCATGGCACGTTTCAGGACATGTCAGGATGTCGCAGGATATGCCAGGGCGTGGCCATTCCACGGGTCAGGATGTGTTAGGACGTCGTAAGATGTGGCTATAGAAAATGTTAGGACATGGCAGGACGTGGGCATGGTACACGTCAGGATATGTTAGGACATGGCCATGGCACATGTTTGGATGTCTCAGGATGTCGTATGACATTGAAGGACGTGGGCATGGCACGGGTCAGGACGTGTCAGGACATAGCCATGGCATGTGTCAGGATATGTCAGGATGAAGCAGGAAATGGCAGGGCATGACCATGGCATGGGTCAGGACGTTACAAAACTTCGTTGGACGTGGCAACAAGATGTGTTAGGACGCTGCAGGACATGGCAGGATGTGGGTATGGCACGGGTTAGGACGTGTGAGTACATGGCCATGCACACTTCAGGATGCCACATGCTGTGTCAGGATATAGAAGGACATGGCAGGGCATGGCCATGGCATGTGTCATGACGTGTAAGGACGTGGTAGGACGTGGCCACAGGACATGTCAAGACATTGTAGGTCATGGGTATGGCATGGGTCAAGACATGTCAGGACGTCGCAGGACATGGCCATGGCATGTGTTAGGGCGTTACAGGACAGGCATGACGTAGGCATGGCACGGGTCAGGACATATCAAGACATGGCCGTGGCACGTCTCAGGACATGTCAGGATGTCATCGGACATGGAAGGGCGTGGCCATGGCACGGGTCAGAATGTCACAGGATATGGCCACAAGATATGTGAGGTCGTCGCAGGACATAGTAGGACAAAGGCATGGAACGGGTCAGGACATGTCAGGACATGGAAAGACGTGGGCATGGCATGGGTTAGGATGTGTCAGGATGTCACGGGACGTGGCCAAGGACGTGTCAGGACATGGAAGGAAGTGGGCATGGCACGAGTTAGGACGTGTCAGGAAATGGCCAAGGCATGTTTTAGGATGTGTCAGGATGTCACAGGATATGGCAGGGCATGGCCATGGCACGGGTCAGGACATTACAGGATATATGACCGGTGCCTGACCGGGTTGCCCCAGTCAAGCGGACTTGGGTGCCTTTCATTCCCATGCGTTACCCCTGTGTTGATTGTTTCTCATTAACCAAATATCTTACTAACCATGAATGATCTCACATTAAACAAATAAAACCCTACGAGGGATTCATTAACAAGTTTGCAGTTTTTACAACGCCCGACATAACATAATGTATACATAATACTGGAGTCCCACAGTTTACATGTCTACAGAGCCTCTAGGATACAAAAAAAGGAATATAATACTTGCCGGTAACAAGGCTCCGGCTATACCTTACAAAACCAAATGAAATCTAAACAAAAGTGGCATGAACCACACAGGGCCCCAAGGAAGAAAGGGGCTCACCAAAACGGGCAGTGGAAGGAGAAGGATACTACTGCCGATGAGCTGAAGTGCCTGCTACCGATCCACCTACAATCATAACACGAATGTAGCGTCCCCGGCAAAAGGGACGTCAGTACACTTGAATTGTACTGGCATGTATGGACAAACTTTGTCCCAAGTAAACTCAAGCCATTGAATTACATCAACAATTAATTAAGCCAGCCAACCATGTTTTCACATTTTCCTCATTTCAAATAATTCTCAACACAAAGCACTTTCTACGATCAACCAATTTAACAATAACCAATCAATCACGTAAAACACAAGTAGTCAAACAAAGGGGCAATCAGTGCCCCACAGGTTGCAAACTCTCCTGCTGTCTCCTTTCACAATTTCACATTATTGATTTTTGTATCAATTTTCAATAGCGATTTCGATCGCTTTCCATCCTTATTGCCCCCGACCACCCTTATTACCTCGGCCACCCTTATCACCCCAACCCACACCTTATTTCCTCACGTTGCGGCGCGCAACACGACCCCGCCTTACAGTTTAAAACACAATAATTTCAAACAGCAGATAAGGTACTACACACAATTTCAACAAGTTCAAATAAGCAACTTGCACATTGTTTCATGTTCTCAATTATTTTTCAAATCAATATCACAACCATGTTACAATATTTCCACAATTCAAGTGTTTCATTTGTTTTACACAAGGTGCCATATAGGCCATCATAATCATTATTCACAATTCTTTACCCATTTCGACTCTCATTTAATTTTCGGTTCATATTCTATACCACATCACTCATATTTCAACAACAACTTTGAGAATTTCACACAATTTGTCAAATTAACACTAACCAAACAAGTTTCACACATATAGGCGATTTCACAAGAATCAAAATTAGCCATACATACCTGGTGATGAGTTTTCTTCCTACTTTATGCTTACCCAAGATATCCTACTCTTGCCAACCTTGTTCTTGAAGACTCTTACTTCTACTCACTTCTTTTTACTAGAAATCAAGTTCAATAATCATGCATGAGTGTAAAAATTCTATTTTCAAAAGCTATTATATGCAAACCTCTCTTTACCCAATTTAAAACTGAAAATCAAAGAAAATAGTTAGGGTTTTTACCTTGAAAAGATTTGGGGAAGTTGAATCTTTGCCCTAGAATCCTTTGAACTAAGATGGTTGGAACAATCTTTGAAGATGAAAGATTTCTCTCTCAAAAAACCCTCTCTTCTCTCTCTAATTTTGGTAAGATGATATGATAAAATGAAGAAGAAAGGTGTTATATTAAAGAAGAGATCGGGTCAAAATGTTACAAAAATCCTGACCGGGTCAATTATGCGGTGCACTTTGCGACCGCAGAATCAACATGCGGTCCGCATAGTGACCGCAGAATGGCCTCAAAATGACACAAGTTCTGTTACAGAATGCGACCAATATGCGGTCCGCATTCTTGATATGCGATCGCAAAGTGCATCGCAGATTCACTATGCGATCGCATATCGACCGCATTTTCAACACGATTTTGGGGGACTTTCTGGAACGTTTTGCGGCAAGAATGCGGTCCGCATAACAGGTTTGCGGTCGCATTCTTGACCGCATATTTGACACTTTTCGGAAAAAATTAATTCTCTACATTTTTGAAACTTAAATCACTACCAAGGGTCCGAACCGCGGCGAGCAAGCTCGCCGCGACGAATTCTACGCATTCCTAACACATTATTCGGACCATGACACCACATCTACTAGGTTTTATGCACAATTGTTGGATGTGGCTACAGGACATTTTAAGACATCAAAAGACATCGCTATAGGACATGTTAGGACATCACAGGACAGGGCAGGATGTGGGCATGTCACGGGTTAGGACGTGTCAAGACATGGACATGGCATGTGTCAGGATGTGTCAGGACATCACACGACATGGGAGGGCATGGCCAAGATACGGGTCAGGACGTGTTAGGACATTACACGATATGGCATGGCATGGCCATGGCACGAGTCAGGACGTGTCAGGACAATATAGGACGTGGCCACAGCACATGTTAGGGCGTCTCAGGACATGGTAGGATGTTGGCATGGCACGGGTCATGACATGTCAGGACATGGCCATGGCATATTTCAAGGTGTGTGACGACATTGCAGGACATGGAAGGGCATGTCCATGGCACGGGTGAGGATGTGTCGGGACATCGTAGGACGCATCAGGACGTCACAAGACATGGTAGGGTATGGGTATGGCACGGGTCACGATATGTCAAGATATAGCCATAGTACGGGTTAGGATGTGTCAGGACGTTGTATGATGTGGCCACAGAACGTGTCAGGATGTTGCAACACATTCCACATAATATGTTAGGACGTCACAGGACATGGTAGGACAAGGTCATGTCACAGGTCAGGACACATCACGAGATGGCCATGGCACGTTTCGGGATATGTCAAGATGTCGTAGGACATGGCAGGGCATGGACATGGCATGGGCCAGGACTTGTCAGGACGTCGCTACAAAATATGGCAGGTTGTTGCAGGACATGGCAGGATATTAGCATGGCATGGGTCAGGACATGTTATATAATGGCCACAACACAGCTTAGGACATGTTAGGATGTCGCACGACATGGCAAGACGTGGGCATGTCACAGGTCAGAACGTGTCAAGACATGGCCATGGCACGTTTCAGGACGTGTTAGGACATGGCCATGACACATTTCAAAACATGTCAGGACATCGCAAGACATAGCAGGGTGTGGCCATGCCACGGGTTAGGACGTGTCAGAACGTCATAGGGTGTGGCCATAGGACATGTCAAGACAAGGCAGAAGGTGGGCATGGCACGGGTCAGGACATGTCAGGACATAGCCATGCCACGTGTTAGGACGTGTCAGGACTCCACAAGATATTGAAGGGCGTGGGCATGCCATGGGTCAGGACGTGTCAGGACATAGCCATGGCACATGTCAGGATGCGTTAGGATGTCGCAGGACATGGAAGGGCATGGCCATGACATGGGTCAGGACGTTGCAGGACATTATTGGACGTGGCCACATGACGTGTCAGGATGTCGCTGGACATGGTAGGAGGTGGGCATGGCACGAGTCAGGACGTGTGAGTACATGGCCATGCACACTTCAGGATGCCACATGATGTGTCAAGACATGGCAGGACATGGCAGGGCATGGCCATGGCACGAGTCAGGACATCTCAGGACGTGGCATGACGTGGCCACATGATATGTCAAGATGTCACAGGTCATGGGTATAGCATGGATCAGGATATGCTAGGACATCACAGGACATGGCCATGGCACGTGTCAGGACATCATAGGACATGGCAGGACGTAGGCTTGGCACGGGTAAGGACATGTTAGGACATAGCTATGGCACGTCTTAGGACGTGTAAAGGCGTCGTAGGACATGGCCATGGCACATGTCAGGACGTGTCAGGACGTCCCAGGACATGGCAGGGTGTGGCCACGGGATAGGACGTGTTAGGACATCACAGGACGTCATAGGACGTGGCCACAGGATGTGTCAGGACATGGTAGGATGTGGGCATTGCAAGGGTCAGGACGTGTCAAGACATGGCCATGGCATGTGTCAGGATGCCTCAGGACGTTGCATGACATGGTAGGGCGTGGCTATGGCAAGGGTAAGGACGTGTCAGGACATCGTAAGACGTGGCCACGGGACGTGTCAGGACATGGTAGGATGTGGGCATGGCACAGGTCAGGACGTGTTAGCACATGGCCATGGCACGTGTCAGGACATGTTAGGACGTCACAGGATATGGGCATGGAATATGTCGGGATGTGTCAGGACATGGCCATGGCACGTTGTAAAATATGTCAAGATGTTGTTGGACATAGCAAGGTGTGGCCATAGCATGGGTCAGGACGTGTCAGGATGTCGCAGGACGTGTTAGGACATGGAAGGACGTCGACATGGCACGATTCAGGACGTGTTAGGACATGGCCATGGAATGTTTTAGGATGTGTCAAGAGGTCGCAAAATGTGGCCACAGGATGTGTAAGGACGTCGCAGGATATGGCAGGACAAGGGCATGGCATGGGTCATGACGTGTCTGGACATGACCATGGCACGTGTGAGGATGTGTCAGGACGTTGAAGGACATGGCAGGGCATGGCCATGGCACGGGTCAGAATGTTTCAGGACGTCGTAGGACGTGGCTAAAGGGTGTGTTAGGACGTCATAGGACATGGAAGGATATAGGCATGGCACGGGTCAGGAAGTGTCAAGACATGGCCATGGCATGGGTCAGGACGTGTTAGGTCATCACAGGACATGGCCACAAGACGTGTTAGGTCATCGCAGGACGTTGTAGGACGTGGGTATGTCACGGGTCAGGATGTGTCAAAACATGGCCATGGCACGTTTTAGGATGTGTTAGGATGTTGTAGGACATGCCAGGGCGTGGCCATGGCACAGGTCAGGATATTGCAGGACGTAGCCACAGGACGTCGCGGGATATGGGCATGGCATGGGTCAGGACGTGTCAGGACATAGCTATGGCACATTTCAAGATGTGTCGGGATGTCACAAGACATGGTAGGGTGTGGCCATGGCATGTGTCAGGACATGTCAGGACATCGCAGGACATTGCCAAAGATGTGTCGGGACATTGCAGCACGTGGGCATAGCACGAGTCAGGACGTGTCAGGACATGGCCATGGCACGTTTAAGACATGTCGGGATGTCGCAGGACATGGCAGGTAATGCACATGGCACAGGTCAGGACGTCTCAAGATGTGGCCACAAGATGTGTCAGGATGTCGCAGGACATGGCAGGAGATGGGCATGGCACCGGTCAAAACGTATCAGGACATCGCCATGGCGCGTGTCATGTCATGTCATTACGTCACAGGACATGGCAAGGCATGGCCAAGACACGGGTTAGTACGTGTCAGGACATCACATGACGTGGCCACAGGGCGTGTCAGGACATGGTAGGACGTGGGCATGGCATGTGTCAGGACGTTTCAGGACATAGCGATGGCACATTTTAGGACATGTCAGGACGTCGCAGAACATGGCAAGGTATGGCCATGGTACGGGTCAGGATGTGTTAGGATGTCGCAAGACATGGCCACAAGATTTGTCAGGACATCGCAGGACATGGCAGGACATGGGCATGGAACGGGCTAGGACATGGCCATGGAGCATTTTAGGATGTGTGAGGACGTCGAAGGACATGGCAGGGCATGATCATGGCATAAGTCAAGACGTCGCAAGAAGTGGTCACAGAATAAGTCAGGACATCAAAGGACATGGCAGGATAGGGGAATGGCACAAATTGGCATGTGTCAGGACATAACCATGGAACGTGTCAGGATGTCGCAGGACATGGCAGGGTGTGGCCATGGCATAGGTCAGGACATGTCAGGACGTGGCTACAGGGTATGGCAGGACGTCATAGGAAATAGTAGGCATGGATCGAGTTAGGACGTGTCAAGGCATGGCTATGGCATGGGTCGGGATCTGTCAGGATATTGTAGGACGTGGCCACGATACGTGTCAATACATGGCAAGATGTGGGCACAACATGGGTCAGGACGTGTCACGACATGGACATGGAATGTTTTGGGACATGTTAGGATGTCGAAGAACATGGCAGGGCGTGGCCATGGCATGGGGCAAGATGTGTCAGGACATGGCCATGGCACGCGTCAGGACGTGTTAGGACGTTGCAGTACATGGCAGGGTGTGTCTATAGCATGGGTTAGGATGTGTCAGGACATCGTAAGATGTGGCTACAGGATGTGTCAGGACGTCGTAGAACATGGAAGAAAATGGGCATGGCACGGGTCAGGACATATCAAGACATGGCCATGGCATGTGTTAGAACATGTCAGGACGTTGTAGGACATGGCCACAATATGTGTCAGGAAATCGCAGGACATGGCAGGACGTGAGCATGTCACAGGTGAGGACGTGTCAGGACATGGCATTGGCACGTTTCAGGACGTGTTAGGACGTTGCAGGATATGCCAAGGCGTGGCCATGCCACGGGTCAAGATGTCGTAGGACACAGCAGGACAAGGGCATGGCACGGATCAGGATGTGTTAGGACATGGCCATGGCACGTGTCAGTACGTCGTAGGACGTGTCAAGATGTTGCAGGACATGGCCAGATATGGGCATGGCACGGGTGAAGACGTGTCAACACATGGCCATGGCATGGGTTAGGACATGTCAAGATATCGCAGGACATGGCCACATGACGTGTCACGACATGACAGGATATGGGCATGGCACGTGTTTGGACGTGTTAGCAAATAGAAATGGCACGTGTGAGGATGTGTCATGACATTGCAGGACATGGCAGGGTGTGGCGATGGCACAGGTCAAGATGTGTTGGGACGTCGTAGAATGTGTCAGGACATGCCATGATGTGGGCATGGCATGGGTAAAGACGTGTCAGGACATTGCAGGACCTGGGCAAAGGATGTGTCAGGACGTCGCAGGATATGGCACAGGTCAGGACATATTAGAACATTACCGGACGGGCCACAGGACGTGTCAGGATGCCGCAGGACATGGCATGACGTGGGCATGGCACGGGTCAGGATGTGTCAGGACATGGCCAAGGCACGTTTCAGGACGTGTCTAGATGTCGTAGAACATGGCAAGGCGTGGCCATGGCACGGGTCAGGAGGTCCTAGGATGTGGTGACAGGATTCATCAAGATGTCATAGGACATGGCAGGACAAAGGCACGGCACAGGTCCGGATGTGTCACGACATGGCCACGGCACGTGTTAGGATGTGTCAAGACATCGCAGGACATGACAGGGCATGGCCAAGACATGGGTCAAGACGTATCAGGATGTCGTAGGATATGGAAGGGCGTGGCTATGGCAAGGGTCAAGACGTGTCAGGACATTGCAGGACGCGGGCAAAGGATGAGTCACGACGTCATAGGATGTGGAAGGGCATGGCCATAGGATGTGATAAGACATGGCAGGGCATGGCCAAGACATGGGTCAAGACGTATCAGGATGTCGTAGGATATGGAAGGATGTGTCAGGATGTCGCAGGACGTCATTGGACGTGGCCATATGACATGTCAGGATGTCGCAGGACATGGCAGGATTTGGGTATAGAACGGGTCAGGACGTGTGAGTACATGGCCATGCACACTTCAGGGCGCCACATGACATGTTAGGAAATGGCAGGGCATGGCCATAACACGGGTCAGGACGTTTCAGGATAGGCAAGACATGGCTACAGGACATGTCAAGACGTTGCAGGTCATGGGTATGACATGGGTCAGGACGTGTCAGGATGTTGCAGGACATGGCCATGGCATGTGTCAGAACGTCACAGGAAATTGTAGGACGTAGGCATCGCACGGGTCAGGACCTTTCAAGACATGGCTATGGCACGTCTTTGGAAGTGTAAAGACATTGCAGAACATGGTAGGACGTGGGTATGGTAGGGGTCAGGACATGTCAATACATGGCCATGGCATGTGTTAGGACATTTCAGGACATCGTAGGATATGGCAGGGCGTGGCTATGGCCCGAGTAAGGATGTGTCAGGATGTCATAGGACGTGGAAGGATGTGGGCATGGCACGGGTCGGGACGTATCAGCACATGGCCATGGAATGTGTCAGGATCTGTTAGGATGTCACAGGACATGGGCATGGCACGAGTCAAGACGTGTCAGGACATGGCCATGGCATATTGTAGGACATGTCAGGACATGGAAGAACGTGGGCATGGCACGAGTCAAGACGTGTTAGGACATGGCCATGGCACATTTTAGGACGTGTCAGGAGGTCACAGGATGTGGCAACAGGATGTATCAGGACATCGCAGGATATGGCAGGACAAGGGCATGGCATGGTACACGACATGTAGGGATATGACCATTGCATATGTCAGGATGTGTCAGAATGTCGCAGGACATGGAAGGGCGTGGCCATGGCACGGGTCAGGACGTGTCACAATGTCGTAAGACGTGGCTATAGGATTTGTTAGGACATCGTAGGACATGGAAGGATGTGGTCATGGCACGGGTCAGGACGTGTCAAGACATGGCCATGGTACAGGTGAAGACGTGTGACGTGTCCACAGGACGTGTCAGGACATCGCTGGACATGGTAGGACGTGGGTATGTCATGGGTCAGGATGTGTCAGAACATGGCCATGGCACACTTTAGGATATGTTAGGACGTCGCAAGACATGCCGGGGCGTGGCCATGGCACGGGTCAGGATGTGTTTTACGACATTGCAGGACGTGGCCATAGGACGTGTAAGGATGTCGCAGGACATGGCAAGATGTGGGCATGGCATTGGTCAGGACGTGTTAGAACTTGGCCATGGCATGGTTTAGGACGTGTCAGGACATGGCAGGGCGTGACTATGGCACAGGTCAAGATGTGTCCGGACGTCATTGGATATGGCCAAGGATGTGTTAGGACATGGCAGGACATGGCCATGGTATGGGTCAGGACATGTCAGGACATGGCCATGGCATGTTTAGGACGTGTCAGGATGTCGCAGGACATGTTGCAGGACATGGCCATGGCACGGGTCAAGTTGTCGCAGGATGTGGCCACAGGATGTGTTAAGATGTCTGATAATATGTGAATTTGACTATAATTATGCCCTAAATAATCACACTTTGTTGTTGAATTGATATTGTTTATGATGACAAAATGCTTTTATTAGTGTTTATTGGTGTGTTATAGGTACACATGAGCCATTGGATACTAAAGGAGCTATTTTGGAGTCTCAAGATGGTAAAAAGGTCAAGTGAAGAGTTGAAGTGAAGTTAGCTTGAAAAAAATTGAAGAAGCAATCTGGATCACTATTCATCTGCGGTTCACTCGCGACCGCAGATGAACCGCGAAAAAACTTGCTTGCGGAACCTCACAGGACTGTTCTGATCGTGGTTCGCTCGCGACCGCGAACGAACCGCGGAAGGCGCCGCAACTTTTAAGGCTAATTTTGTAGAAACTCAATTTTTAAGCCCTAAACCCTCTATATAAACCTCTAGTCCGCCCAAAAGAGGCAAGCATTGTATTATTACCTACTTTTGCAAGATTATTAGTAAGAGAGAACTCTCTCAACTTGTTTCTTTCTTTTATATTAATTCTTTGATTATGAATTCAATTATTATTCTTGTTTCCTTGATCATGAGTAGCTAATTCCTTATCTAAGGTTTTGATGGAACCTATTGAGTGATGAACTTCTAGTTTATGTGATTACAAATTGTTAGCTAGTTTTCTATTTGGTCAATTTCGTTCTTGTTGTAGTTAATTGGTAGGATCCCCAATTAGCTGTGCCTATTTAGTGTGCATAACTTGGAAAAGAGTGCATATTTAGGTATATTGTTGAACAACACCACACCTAGGTTATTGGAGGAATCTATAACTTTAGGCGTAAAGGCAGGATTAGGAATAACGAAGCCTTGGGTGCAATCTTAAGTGAACTATTCAAATTAAAGCTAGCTAGGGTAGCTCGGGAGAGTGCACTAGTAAATTATTATAGTTGCTCGGGAGAGAATTACGGTAAAAATAGCGTTCATGATTGATAGAATATATTGACAATTTGTATGAGCATAAACATAAGGGATTCCATCAATAGGGGAAATCAATACCTTAGTCTTTCTCCATATTATTTACCCAATATTCAATTCTTTCTTTTAAGTCTTTTAATTCTTGCAAAGTAGTTGTTAGAAAACTTACAAAAATATATTCAAAGTTTGGGAACTTGCTTCAGAAGTGTTCTTGGGTTGTGAAAGTTGCAATTGGTAGGTTAATTCTCTGTGGGATCGATTCTAGACTTATTAGACCAGGTTATATTGACTACGACCGTTGCTTGGACGTGAATCAGTCATGCTTCAGCATATGGTGGTCACTTTGGAGGAGTGTGAACTGCCGCCAAGATACTTGAGGCCGGTTTCTATTGGCCAACGGTGTTTAAGGATGCACACTTGTGGGTGAAAGTTTGCAACAATTGTCAACGCACCGGTAACATCTCCCGGCGTCATGAGATACCAATGAGCCCAATTCAGGAAGTGGAAGTGTTTGATGTCTGGGGAATAGACTTCATGGGGCCCTTTGTCAGCTAATACGGCAATAAGTACATACTTGTTTCGGTAGACTATGTGTCCAAATGGGTGGAATCTGTAGCATTACCCAGCAATGATGCTAAGGTGGTGGTGGGATTTCTGAAGAAGAACATTTTCACCCGTTTCGGGACTCCAAGGGCAATCATCAGTGATGGGGGTACACACGTTTTGTGATGACCCGACCCGTCATCATGTGAGTTATCACCCTGTATTCCCCGTTATATGCTCGTTCATGTTTTAATATGTATGTTTGGCGAGTTTGAGTCAATTCGGATTGATTTTAGTTAGAATTGAGACAAATAGTCTCTTAGAAGAAGGAATATTTGGGAAAACTCAACCGGATGTTGACTTGTGAGTTAGAGAGCTCGAAATCGGATTCTGATGATTCGGACAGCTCTGGGATGTCATTTATGAGCTAGGAGAGAAATCGGAAGTGAATTTGGAGGCCCGGTGTAGTTTTAGGCTTGAATTGACTAAAGTTGAATTTCGGTGAAATCCGATCGGTAGATGAGATTTTGATCCGGGAGTCGGAACGGAATTCCGATAGTTGCAGTAGCTCCGTTAGGTGATTTTGGATGTGCCTGCAAAATCTCAGGTCATTTGGAGGTCGTTTGGTCGGGTTTTTGATCGAATATCGGTTGCGGAAGTTTGAATGAAAACTTAGGCTTGAATGTGCTTGGATTAGATGTTTTCCGTGTTTGAGGGCGTGTTTTTATGATTTGAACAAGTTTGTATCGTGTTATGGGGTATGTTGGTGGTTTTCGTTGGGGTCTCGGGGGCCTCGGGATGAAATCGGGGGTCCAAACGGACCATTTTTAGCCTAAGAGAGCAGCTGAACTACTGCAATATCTGCAGAAAAACTTTGTTCTTCGCGTTCGCGTAGGGGTCCACGCGTTCGCGAAGTGTATCGGAGAGTTGGAGATTTTTGCTCATCGCATTCGCGAGGAGAGGGACGCGAACGCGTAGGGTCAGGCCCGGGGAGCATCGCGATCGCGAAGGAGTGCACGCGTTCGCGTAGGTCTGAGCGGTTGGTCATCGCGAACGCGGCTGGAAGCCACGCGTTCGCGTAGAGTAAATTCGGAGGCTGCCAATTTTTTTCATCGCGAACGCGTGGGGAGTGTCGTGTTCGCGAAGGGTTGAATGACTAGGCAGATCCTTAAATTGCAGAACATTTCATTTACGGGTTTCACTCCTAGAAACCCCCATTGTTGAGCTCTAGAGAGAGAAAGTGACGGGAATTGCTGGGAGATCATCGGGATATTGTCGGAGGTATGTTTTGTGTTTTAATTACGCGCTTTTATCATGAAATCATTGATTATTTCTATGAAAATGGAAGATTAAAGGTGGGTTTTAGCCCTAGTCCTAAAATTGTAGAAAAACACTGATTTGAGTAGGCAATTGGAGACCGAATTTGGTAAATTTTATATGCCTAGACTCGTATTGAGACGAGGGTTCTGAATATGTAACTTTTGTAATTTTTCGAGAAGCGCACCAAAAGTTGGGTTTTGACAACTTTGTGGGTTTTGATGCAATTTGGGTTATTTCGAATGGGTTACGTGAATTTAGCATATATTGATGTATTATCATTGATTTTGAGCAGATTTGGCAACCGAGGAGATTGATTTGTGATGCAAGTGCAAGGCGGACTGAGGCTTCTACCGGTTCGAGGTGAGTGGTGATATTAAATAATGTACTGAGGGTTTGAAACCCCGTACTAGCACTTCACAGTGCTATGTTGAGTTGGAACACATGTCTTGTGACGGGCGTGGTGACATTGTGATTGGGGGTTCGGACTTGGTCCTTCCCGACTGATAGTATATTGTGGATTATGACTGATAATGAGATTATAACTGTACAATTGGGCTAATAGCCATGTTTGGGGCCTTGTGCCGACCTATAGATCATTAGGGGATCTGTAGAGCTAGGTGACCCTTATATCGTGTTGGAAACTTACACTCAGCCGTAAAATGAGCTGAATAGCATATTAAGAGCCAGTACTTGATGTGTACTGTGAGAGATAGTTTATTTAGGGTGGAAATTCCCTAATTTAGCTAAGTGGGCCTAGAAGGCCAATCCTATACTAATTGGGACAGGGTCGAGAACCCATTATGAGGTATTATATATATATATATATACCCATGTTGGATCGGGCTGCACGCCGCAGCAGTATATAAGTTGGATCGGGCTGCACGCCGCAGCAGTATATATATTGGATCGGGCTGCACGCCGCAGCAATATACATATATATTGGATCAGGCTGCATGCCGATTAGTTTTGATGTAATTTAATGGCTTGAGTTTACTTGGGACAAAGTTTGTCCATACATACCAGTACAATTCAAGTGTACTGATGTCCCTTTTGCCGGGGACGCTTGTAAGGCCCCGTGAAATTTTTGTGCATAAAACCTAGTAGATGTGGTGTCATGGTCCGAATGATGTGTTAGGAATGCGTAGAATTCTTCGCGACGAGCTTGCGAGCCGCGGTTCGGACCCTTGGTAGTGATTTAAGTTTCAAAATGTAGAATAAAATTTTTTCCAGAAAAATGTCAATCTGCGGTGCACTTTTGCGACCGCAGAATCAATATGCGGTCCGCATAGTGACCGCAAATCGTTCCAGAGAGTTGCCCAAAATTGTGTCCAATGTGCGGTCGATATGCGATCGCATGTCAATCTGCGGTGCACTTTTGCGACCGCGGAATCGACATGCGGTCCGCATAGTGACCGCAAATCGTTCCAGAGCCTGCGTAATTTTTGAGCCATTCTGCGGCCACTATGCGGACCGCATGTTGATTCTGCGGTCGCATAGTGACCGCATATTTGACCCCGGCCCAGGTTTTTGTAACATTTTGACCCGATCTCTTCTTTAATATAACACCTTTCTTCTTCATTTTATCATATCATCTCACCAAAATTAGAGAGAGAAGAGAGGGTTTTTAGAGAGAGAAGTTCTTCATCTTCAAAGATTGTTCCAACTACTTAATTCCAAGGGATTCTAGGGCAAGGATTCAACTTCCCCAATATTTTCAAGGTAAAAACCCTAACTATTTTCTTTGATTTTCAGTTTTAATTGGGTAAAGAGAGGTTTGCATATAATAGCTTTTGAAAATAGAATTTTTACACTCATGCATGATTATTGAACTTGATTTCTAGTAAAAAGAAGTGGGTAGAAGTAAGAGTCTTCAAGAACAAGGTTGGCAAGAATAGGATATCTTGGGTAAGCATAAAGTAGAAAGTTAACGGAAGAAAAATCATCACCGGGTATGTATGGCTAATTTTGATTCTTGTGAAATCGCCCTTATGTGTAAAATTGTTTGGCATGTGTTGATTTGAGAAATTGTATGTGATTAATTGATGTTGTTGTTGGATATTCAAAGTTGTTGTTGAACTATGAGTGTTGTGGTAAGAAATATGAACCGAAAGGTAAATGAGAGTTGAATTGGGTAAAGAATTTGTGAATAATGATTATGATGGCCTATATGGCACCTTGTGGAAAAGAAATCGAAACACTTGAGAATTGGTTTATTGTGGAAAGAGATGAAACACTTGAATTATGGAAACATTGTAACTTGGTTGTGATATTGGCTTGAGAAGTAATTGAGAACATGAAACAATGTGCAAGTTGCTTATTTGAACTTGTTGAAATTGTGTGTAGTACCTTATCTGCTGTTTGAAATTGTTGTGTTTTCAACCGTAAGGCGGGGTCGTGTCGCGCGCCGCGACGTGGTGAAATAAGGTTTGGGTTGGGGTGATAAGGGTGGCCGAGGTAATAAGGGTGGTCAGGGGTAATAAGGATGGAAAGCGATCGAAATCGCTATTGAAAATTGATACATAAATCAATAATGTGAAATTGTGAAAGGAGACAACAGGAGAGTTTGCAACCTGTGGGGCACTGATTGCCCCTTTGTTTGACTACTTGTGCTTTATGTGATTGATTGGTAATTGTTAAATTGGTTGATCGTAGGAAGTGCTTTGAGTTGAGAATTATTTGAAATGAGGAAAATGTGGAAACATGGTTGGTTGGCTTAATTAATTGTTGATGTAATTTAATGGCTTGAGTTTACTTGGGACAAAGTTTGTCCATACATACCGGTACAATTCAAGTGTACTGACGTCCCTTTTGCCGGGGGCGCTACATTCGTGTCATGATTGTAGGTGGATCAGTAGCAGGCACTTCAGCTCGTCGGCAGTAGTATTCTTCTCCTTCCGCTGCCCGTCTTGGTGAGCCCCTTTCTTCCTCGGGGCCTTGTGTGGTTCTTGCCACTTCGGTTTGGATTTCATTTTGGTTTTGAAAGGTATAGCCGGAGCCTTGTTACCGGCAAGTATTGTATTTCCCTTTTGTATCCTAGAGGCTCTGTAGACATGTAAACTGGTGGGACTCCAGTCTTATATATATAAGGTGTTATGTCGGGCGTTGTAAAAGTTGAAATCTTGTTAATGAATCACTCGTATCATTTTATTTGTTTAATGTGAAATCAATTATGATTAGTAATATATTTGGTTAATGAGAAACAGTCATCACAGGGGTAACGCGTGGGAATGAAAGGCACCCAGGTCCGCTTGACTGGGGCAACCCGGTCAGGCGCCGGTCATGTCCCTCGATTTGGGGCGTGACAAACTTGGTATCAGAGCTTAAGGTTTTAAAGTGTCCTAGGATGTCTCGGAGCCGTGTCTAGTAGTGCCCTTCTTATAGGTGTGTTGTCGACCACATCATATAAGTAGGGGGCTACACGGGCATTTAGGAATTTACCTACTTCTTTGATAATCTATATCGTGCGGTAAAGTGCAATGTGGAGATATCCGTGTCTAATTCGTGCCTTGTTCCCAAATTTTCAGAATATGGCACCTAAGAAGAAGGCTAGACTCGGCCTTAGGGCCAATGCCGGCCCAAGTGCGGCTGTTAATCATGTACCCGATGCCGTGGGAGAGAATGACCCACCGGTCCCGAATTTGCCTGGCCCATCTGTTCAAAACCCAAGTGTCCCTATTCCAGCCGCGGCAGAGGATGCCACCATTCCTCCTGCCAGTGTTCCTGACTCAGATACAGTTCCCGCTTCGGGCTCTGGTATTTCTAATGAAGAACTTAGGGGAGCCATCCATATGTTAACACAGTTAGTGGCTGCCCAGGCCCAGAGATCCCATGATGCCCCTGCATCCTCCAGCGGACAGGGAGATTCCTTTGGCTCCAGAGTCCACCAGTTCTTGCGATTGGCCCCTCCAGAATTTTCAGGCACCGATCCAGAGGCTGACCCACAGGAATTCCTTGATGAGATCTACAAGACCCTTAGAGTAATGAAGGCTACAGATATAGAGGGGGTAGAGTTGGCCTCTTACAGGCTGAAGGGAGCGGCACGTTCATGGTTTGAAATGTGGGAGGATTCCCGTGAGGAAGGGGGCCCTCCGGCCAGATGGGATGAGTTCGTGGATGCATTTATGGATCACTTCTTACCTGCTGAGGCAATGGCAGCCCGTGCCACTGAGTTCGAGGTTCTCAAGCAGGGCAGTATGAGTGTTTGGGAGTATCACATGGAGTTCGTAAGGTTGTCCAAGTACGCTCCTCAATTAGTGTCGACCATGGATGCCCGGGTTCGACGGTTTGTTCAGGGCCTTAGCCCTTTGGTAGTGAATGAGGCCGCCACAGCAGCTTTGCACTCGGACATGAACTATGGGAGAATTGTGGGGTTTGCTTAGGCCACAGAGGCCAGGAAATTGAAGATTCGTGCAGATAGAGAAAGTAGCAGCAGGGCCCGGTCAACGGGTCGTTCAGGGAGATCACTTCCAGGGAAGGGGTCATCAGGGCCATCCCAGTCATATGCTCAGTCCTCCGCGAGTGCACCGCCATCCGTGCACAGTCATCAGCAGGGCAGTTACTCGAGACCTGGTTCGGACAGCAGGAGGTCTCGTCAGTCTGGTCATCCTGGGGTGAGATCCCAGCAGCAGGGGAGACCTACATGCCCCAAGTGTGGGAGATTTCATACAGAAACTTGCTACCTTGACCTTCCGGTGTGCTTCGGGTGCGGGGTGAGAGGTCATATTCAGCGGGACTGCCGTGCACCCCGTCAGGGTATAGGTAGGGGATCTGCTCAGTCATCCGGTTCTTCAGCTGCTACATCATCGGCGCGTACTCCAGCAGCAGCAGGGCGTGGTGCAGCTAGGGGTGGAGCTCAGGGTAGGGGTGGACCTAGCCGATTCTATGCATTGAGTGGCCGCCAAAATGCTGAGGCTTCTCCAGATATTGTTACAGGTATCCTGTCTGTTCGGACTATTGATTGCTATGCCCTTATTGATCCGGGGTCCTCCTTGTCTTATGTTACTCCATTCATTGCTTCAAGTTTTGGGATAGAACCCGAACAGGCTTCATGAGCCGTTCTCTGTGTCGACACCTATTGGTGATTCTATTACGGCCTCACGAGTCTATAGGAATTGTGTTGTTACGGTGGGTGGTCGTGATACCACAGCCGATCTTATTGATCTTGGGATGGTAGATTTTGATGTTATTATGGGGATGGATTGGCTCTATTCGTGCTTTGCCAAACTTGACTGTCGAACGAGAGTTATGAGGCTCGAGTTCCCTAACGAGCCAGTTATTGAATGGAGAGGAAATGGTATAGTGCCAAGGGGTAGGTTTATTTCCTACCTTAAGGCTTCGAAGATGATTAAGAAGGGGTGTATCTATCACCTGGTTCGGGTAACGGACACCACCTCGGAGGTGCCTACCCTCGAGTCCGTGCCAATTGTGAATGAATTTCCTGAAGTGTTTCCAGATGAGCTTCCAGGCATCCCGCCGGATAGGGAGATTGATTTCGGGATCGATGTAATGCCGGATACTCAGCCAATATCCATTCCACCATACAGAATGGCGCCAGCAGAGTTAAGGGAGTTAAAGGAGCAGCTGAGGGATTTATTAGAGAAAGGGTTCATACGACCGAGTGTGTCGCCGTGGGGTGCTCCGGTTCTCTTTGTCCGAAAGAAGGATGGGTCACTTCGAATGTGTATTGATTATCGGCAGCTCAACAAAGTCACCATCAAGAATAAATATCCTTTGCCTCGAGTGGATGATCCGTTTGACCAATTGCAGGGAGCGAGGTTCTTCTCAAAGATTGATTTACGGTCTGGGTACCACCAGTTGAAAATCAGGGAGCAGGATATTCCTAAGACCGCCTTCGGAACTCGTTATGGTCACTTCGAGTTTTTGGTCATGTCTTTTGGGCTAACCAACGCCCCAGCAGCTTTCATGGACCTTATGAATCGGGTTTTCAAGCCATTCCTAGATTCCTTTGTGATTGTATTCATTGACGATATTCTCATCTACTCTCGGAGCGGGGAAGATCATGCCGTTCACCTCAGAGCAGCATTGCAGACCCTTCTTCAGCATCAATTGTATGCCAAGTTCTCAAAATGTGAGTTTTGGTTGGAGTCCGTAGCTTTTCTAGGGCATGTTATTTCCAGTGAGGGAATTATGGTGGATCCTCAGAAGATTGCGGCAGTGAAAGATTGGCCTAGACCCACGACCCCGACAGAGATTCGCAGCTTTTTGGGTCCGGCAGGGTACTATCGGAGGTTTGTAGAGGGATTCTCAACCCTCGCCTCCCCATTGACTAAATTGACGCAGAAAGCAGTTAAGTTCCAGTGGTCCGAAGCATGTGAGAAAAGTTTCCAAGAACCGAAGTCAAGATTGACCTCGGCACCAGTATTGGCCTTGCCAGAAGGCACAGAGGGATTTGTAGTCTATTGTGATGCCTCCAGAGTCGGTTTGGGATGTGTATTGATGCAGCACGGAAAGGTTATAGCTTATGCTTCCAGGCAACTCAAGAACCATGAGAAGAATTATCCGACGCATGATTTGGAACTTGCAGCTGTTGTGTTTGCCTTGAAAATATGGCGACACTATCTTTATGGGGTTCATGTAGATGTGTTTTCGGACCACAAGAGCCTCCAGTATTTGTTCAAGCAGAAAGAGCTGAATCTGAGACAGCGGCGATGGTTAGAATTACTCAAGGACTATGATATGGACATATTGTACCATCCAGGGAAAGCAAATGTGGTAGCTGACGCTCTTAGTCGGAAATCCATGGGTAGTTTGGCTCATTTGGGTGTAGATCAGGAGACACCTGGCTCGAGAGGTTTACCAATTAGCCAGTTTGGGGGTTCGTATCTCGGCGTCAGACGAGGGGGATATCTTGGTGCATAATGGAGCAGAATCATCATTGGTCGCGGAAATCAAGGAAAAACAGTTCATGGATCCAGCATTTGTTCGGGTGAAGGAAGCAGTCATGAATGACAAGACCTCAGCATTTGTACTCAGCAGCGAAGATGGTGTATTGCGGTGTCAAGATAGGCTATGTGTTCCGGATGTGGACGAGCTTCGGGAAAGAGTGATGGCAGAGGCTCATACTTCCAGGTATTCTGTGCACCCTGGTTCAACGAAAATGTATCACGATCTCAAGGAGAATTATTGGTGGAACGGTATGAAAAGGGATGTAGCAGGCTTTGTAGCTAAATGTCCGAACTGTCAACAAGTGAAGGCCGAGCATCAACGGCCCGGTGGATTAACTCAGCTTATAGAAATACCAAGGTGGAAATGGGAGATGATCAATATGGATTTCGTGGTGGGGTTACCTCGCACTCGGCGTAAGTTTGACTCAATATGGGTGGTAGTAGATCGACTCACCAAATCAGCTCACTTCCTGCCTGTCAAGTCCACTAATACTGCGGAGCAATATGCAAGATTGTACATCAAAGAGATAGTAAGGCTTCATGGCACTCCACTTTCTATCATCTCAGATCGCGGGGCTCAGTTCACCGCTAACTTTTGGAAGAAGTTTCAGCAAGGTTTGGGAACTCGGGTGAATCTCAGCACAGCTTTCCATCCACAGACCGATGGACAGGCCGAGCGGACCATTCAGACGCTTGAAGATATGTTGCGGGCTTGTGTCTTAGATTTTAAAGGTAATTGGGATGAACCCTTGCCACTGATAGAATTTGCTTATAATAACAACTATCATGCTAGCATTCAAATGGCCCCGTTTGAGGCATTGTACGGGAGAAGGTGTAGATCGCCAATCGGGTGGTTTGAGGTAGGTGAAGCGGAATTGCTAGGGCCAGATATGGTGTACGAAGCTATGGAAAAGGTCAAGGTTATTCAGGAGAGAATGAAAACAGCACAGAGTCGTCAAAAGTCCTATGCAAACGTTCGTCGAAGGGATTTGGAGTTTCAAGTCGATGATTGGGTGTTCTTGAGGGTATCTCCTATGAAGGGAGTCATGCGATTCGGGAAGAAAGGAAAATTGAGTCCTAGGTATGTCGGGCCTTATCGGATCGTTCAAAGGATTGGTCAAGTTGCTTATAGGCTAGAGTTGCCTCCTGAGATGTCATCAGGTGCATCCGGTATTCCATGTGTCCATGTTGAAGAAAGTGATTGGAGATCCATCCACCATCATGCTAGTCGAAGCTATAGAGGTTAATGAAGATTTGTCATATGAAGAAGTTCCAGTTGCCATTCTTGATAGGCAAGTCCGTAAGTTGAGAAATAAGGAAGTTGCCTCCGTTAAAGTATTGTGGCGAAGTCAACAAGTTGAGGAGGCCACATGGGAAGCAGAAAAAGAGATGAAAGAAAAGTACCCCCATTTGTTTGATCAAGCCTAGAAGAAATTAGGTGACCCTCCTACTCCTAGTAGTTGTCATCTTGCCTAAGTTGTTTCCCTCTTAGTATTAGTAAGTCTCCTTTATTTGTAATGAGTTAGATGTGTTGTTACCTTGGGTCACTTGAACCGTTCTTGATAAATGAAAGCCTTATAAAGATTTACGTGTTTAATAAACAACTAATAGTAAGTGTAGATTGGTAATGATTTGTTAAGCGTACATGGTGTGTTAAAATGGTTAAATAAGGTAAGAATTCATTGAAGTGACTAGTTTATGTGCAATTGTAACAATGTGATAGAATATGTGCATTCGTTGAGGTAAGAAGGTGTATACCGGTTGTGAATAGTGTTGTTGTTGTATATTGTTGTTTGGTGATGTGTTTCGGGGGCCCTCTGACAGGTGGATATGTTCATAATACAAAGGAAACTCTGGCGAAATTTTTCTAAAATATAAGAGTTAGTCAAAATTTTGAGGGTTGCATATCATGTCTTTCAAAACCAACTCATTTATTTCAAAATCCTCATTCGAGGACGAATGATCTTAAGGGGGGAGGATGTAAGGCCCCGTGAAATTTTTGTGCATAAAACCTAGTAGATGTGGTGTCATGGTCCGAATGATGTGTTAGGAATGCGTAGAATTCTTCGCGGCGAGCTTGCGAGCCGCGGTTCGGACCCTTGGTAGTGATTTAAGTTTCAAAATGTAGAATAAAATTTTTTCCAGAAAAATGTCAATCTGCGGTGCACTTTTGCGACCGCAGAATCAATATGCGGTCCGCATAGTGACCGCAAATCGTTCTAGAGAGTTGCCCAAAATTGTGTCCAATGTGCGGTCGATATGCGATCGCATGTCAATCTGCGGTGCACTTTTGCGACCGCAGAATCGACATGCGGTCCGCATAGTGACCGCAAATCGTTCCAGAGCCTGCGTAATTTTTGAGCCATTCTGCGGCCACTATGCGGACCGCATGTTGATTCTGCGGTCGCATAGTGCACCGCATAATTGACCCCGGCCCCGATTTTTGTAACATTTTGACCCGATCTCTTCTTTAATATAACACCTTTCTTCTTCATTTTATCATATCATCTCACCAAAATTAGAGAGAGAAGAGAGGGTTTTTAGAGAGAGAAGTTCTTCATCTTCAAAGATTGTTCCAACTACTTAATTCCAAGGGATTCTAGGGCAAGGATTCAACTTCCCCAATATTTTCAAGGTAAAAACCCTAACTATTTTCTTTGATTTTCAGTTTTAATTGGGTAAAGAGAGGTTTGCATATAATAGCTTTTGAAAATAGAATTTTTACACTCATGCATGATTATTGAACTTGATTTCTAGTAAAAAGAAGTGGGTAGAAGTAAGAGTCTTCAAGAACAAGGTTGGCAAGAATAGGATATCTTGGGTAAGCATAAAGTAGAAAGTTAACGGAAGAAAAATCATCACCGGGTATGTATGGCTAATTTTGATTCTTGTGAAATCGCCCTTATGTGTAAAATTGTTTGGCATGTGTTGATTTGAGAAATTGTATGTGATTAATTGATGTTGTTGTTGGATATTCAAAGTTGTTGTTGAACTATGAGTGTTGTGGTAAGAAATATGAACCGAAAGGTAAATGAGAGTTGAATTGGGTAAAGAATTTGTGAATAATGATTATGATGGCCTATATGGCACCTTGTGGAAAAGAAATCGAAACACTTGAGAATTGGTTTATTGTGGAAAGAGATGAAACACTTGAATTATGGAAACATTGTAACTTGGTTGTGATATTGGCTTGAGAAGTAATTGAGAACATGAAACAATGTGCAAGTTGCTTATTTGAACTTGTTGAAATTGTGTGTAGTACCTTATCTGCTGTTTGAAATTGTTGTGTTTTCAACCGTAAGGCGGGGTCGTGTCGCGCGCCGCGACGTGGTGAAATAAGGTTTGGGTTGGGGTGATAAGGGTGGCCGAGGTAATAAGGGTGGTCAGGGGTAATAAGGATGGAAAGCGATCGAAATCGCTATTGAAAATTGATACATAAATCAATAATGTGAAATTGTGAAAGGAGACAACAGGAGAGTTTGCAACCTGTGGGGCACTGATTGCCCCTTTGTTTGACTACTTGTGCTTTATGTGATTGATTGGTAATTGTTAAATTGGTTGATCGTAGGAAGTGCTTTGAGTTGAGAATTATTTGAAATGAGGAAAATGTGGAAACATGGTTGGTTGGCTTAATTAATTGTTGATGTAATTTAATGGCTTGAGTTTACTTGGGACAAAGTTTGTCCATACATACCAGTACAATTTAAGTGTACTGACGTCCCTTTTGCCGGGGGCGCTACATTCGTGTCATGATTGTAGGTGGATCAGTAGCAGGCACTTCAGCTCGTCGGCAGTAGTATTCTTCTCCTTCCACTCGCCCGTCTTGGTGAGCCCCTTTCTTCCTCGGGGCCTTGTGTGGTTCTTGCCACTTCGGTTTGGATTTCATTTTGGTTTTGAAAGGTATAGCCGGAGCCTTGTTACCGGCAAGTATTGTATTTCCCTTTTGTATCCTAGAGGCTCTGTAGACATGTAAACTGTGGGACTCCAGTCTTATATATATAAGGTGTTATGTCGGGCGTTGTAAAAGTTGAAATCTTGTTAATGAATCACTCGTATCATTTTATTTGTTTAATGTGAAATCAATTATGATTAGTAATATATTTGGTTAATGAGAAACAGTCATCACAGGGGTAACGCGTGGGAATGAAAGGCACCTAGGTCCGCTTGACTGGGGCAACCCGGTCAGGCGCCGGTCATGTCCCTCGATTTTCAGTGAGCGCTGGTGTATATTATGGGATCGGGCTGCACGCCGCAGCTTTATAGTTATATATGTATATATATATTGGATCGGATTGCATGCCGCAATAATATATGTGTGGATCGGACTGCACGCCGCAGTATCATAGCGCTTGGGCCTAGGGAGCCCCTCCGAAGTCTGTATACACCCCAGTGAGCGCCGTCGATGTTAAATGGAGCAAGCTACGCACGCCGTCGACCTTAAGTGGAGCGGGCTGCGCGCCGCAGCGGTATATGTATTGGAGCAGGCTACACGCCGCAACATTATACTTATACATACCCATATGTACATACTTAAATACTTATACGTTAAAGACATATGTATATGTTTACATACATTGAACTGGCTGTACACCGTAGCGGTACGGGTAAGGATTTGGTCAGTGTGGGACCTTGTTGAGATAGATGTGGACTGGAGATCAGAGTACTCACTGTAGTGATGACTTACCTGTGGGGGTTTGCCTTAGAACTGTTTAGTGATAGTACAGGAGTTCTTATTTTCTGTTGTTGTTTATTATTATTACTCACTGAGTTGAAATATACTCACCCCACTCCCCTGCACTTTTTGTGCAGACATACAGGTTCAGGAGAACAGTTGAGCTATCGCAACTGCTTTACTATCATCATTCCGTGGAGACTTCGAGGTAGCTGCCGACGTCCGCAGTACCTGACCTCTTGCTCTTTATCATTTCGTTGTTTCCATTCTGCCTAGACTTAATTGTGTAGTAGATTTCATTTATAGAGGCTCAGACTTGTGACACCACGATTTGGTTGGGACCGTATTTTGTATGTTTCTACTATTACGTTTATCATTTGATATGAACACTTGCTGTTTAAGTTTAATTTGACTAACTGGAATTAATAAATGGTTGGTTAAGAGATAATATGGCCGGGCTTGCCTAGCATTGTGTTGGGCGCCATCACGACCAGGGTTTGGGTCGTGACAAGTTGGTATCAGAGCCTAGGTTAATAGGTCTCGTGAGTCATGAGTTGGTTTAGTAGAGTCTTGTGGATCGGTACAGGGACGCATGTACTTATCCTCGGGAGGCTGCAAAACTTTTAGGAAAGCTTCAAATTCTTGAAATTCTTATCGTGCATACTTGATTTCAGCTTGAGGTATGATTCTTGAAATTCCTTCTGCACGTTGATGTGCGCACTCGAGTGCTTAGTGAAAAAAATTGCCTTGATGGCTTGTGATTCCCCAATCGAGGGACGAGATATATCTCTGTGAGTTCATGTTGGGCCAGTCTGGAGGACTTGAGGCCGGATCCTTGTCTATGGCTTAAGCACCAAGGTGCTAATTTCGCGAGCCGGTATTATGAAATTCATACGATCAGTATTGTCCCTAATTGTGGAAATGGCAGTCTGATAATGGGTGAGCTGCAAGGTATTCAATCCTTATTGTGATCTGTTACGTAGCCCTAGCTATGGGCGTGGTGAGTATGTTCATGTTCCTTAGTGGGAAGGTAAAGTGCATTACGTGTGGTAGTATGAGTTCAGACGTAGGAAGACCAAATTGGCTGTGCTTGGTGTATCATGGTGAAAGGTATATGTGTTACGATTTGAGCGGGTGCAGCACATGTTCATGTACTAATGCTGATGATATAATTGTGTAGTATTGAGATTTATGTTGTTGATATACATTGTGATGTCTTGTCGAGTTGCGGATGTATTGTTAGGATGATTTTTGTGATTCGCTGGCAGGTGGATAGGCCAAATTACAGAGGAAACTCTGTCGAAATTTCTGGAAAATTTGGGGCTTAGAAAATACTTCTGTCACCTGGAGAATAGGCTTAAATAGTGTGTGTATAAATGCAAGAGATGCAAAAGAGTTAAGATGTGTGATGATTCGAATCTCCGCCGAAGCTTGTAATGACTTGAGTTTAATCTAACTAGAACATTGTGGCATCATTTGAGTAAGAATGCTATGAGTGGCTGAAAGTGCTTGGGTGTATGGCTCCGAGCCAAGTTGGGGAGGTTGTTATTGATTAACTGATTGCACTGTTGTGTGCTATGTTGGTCCTGTCTCTGGGTATGTTGGGAAATTTTGATAAAGGTTATGGTGCTTCGTAGATGTGAAGAAATACTAGGATGTTTTGAACTTATGTTGGTAAAGAATGTTCGGTGTATAGAAAAGAAAGGTAGCTAATTGTATCTGAATGTAATCATGTTCTGCGGTGTCAGAGTTCTAGTAAGGAACGAGTGATTCTGTTCAATAAGGCAGTTGAATTATAAACGGTTGAGGGTGAATGACGCCCGAGAATTGTTTTACGGTGTTTAAGATTTTTCTTGTAGCGGTAAGGCGTCTTAAGATTGGGTACGTGGCTAAAGACCGTGGTTTCGTTAGAAGAAATCGAGACTTTCGATATGTTATGTGGATGATGAGATTATATGTATCTATACTGGAGAGTAATGATAACGAATTCAAATTGCAGGAAGTTCTTCAAGGTAAAGTGTTGTAGATTGTGGTACCTCGGGGAAAACATCTGAGGGAGTATTCAGCGACCTGTGAGTCTTAGACGGTGTGGTCTTACGTACGACTCACGTGTGGTAACATGAGTTGATGTATTATGGTGCTACAGTAAAGGCTAATGTTCAATTAAAGATGAATCAGAAAGGAAACTAGGTAAATGGAACAACTTGTTAGTAAATTGGAATAGTATGAAAAAGGGCACGAGTAACTCCTGGTGTGTGTTCGGGGTAATGAGCCTTGCAGTTATGGTGCAACAAAGCTCTTGATGAGCTGGCAGTTGCGTAGCTCGATGTGGGTAAAAGGACTCAGTCCTGGCAGTTCATCTTATGCCATGTAATTGGGAGAAAGAGTTTGTGATGTGTTTTACCGTTGTTTGAAAATGAATGTATTTCTTGTTGGTATGCAAAGCTTGGAATGTGTAAGGAGTTTTCTCTATATGGGATCATGAAAGTTCTTGACTAGTTGAGTGCGCCGATGTTTGCGGCGTAGGAAAGGAATATGAATTTCCATGATATGTTAGTGTGGTATGGTAGACGCGATGTGTTATGGAAAGTTGATAATGGCATATTCAAGGCTTGAGATTGTTCATATTATATGGGAAGTCAATAAAATCCCCGAGCAACATGGGCAGCGGCAGTTAATCTGAGAATCAAGCTTCCCGGTGATTACGGAAAATGGTACTGCTATTCTAGTGTTTTGGCAGAGTATATGGTCAAAAGGGCAAGGTGGTGTAAACCGATAATATCTAGTGGTATTGTGGTATTCTCCTGTCGGATTGACAGTGATAATTGAGTTGTTGTTGGCATATGGAAATTTCTGAATGGCGTATGTGGTATGAATGGATGCTTGATATGTGTTACGTATTCGTACGGTGGTGAGTGGGATCAGGCATAGTAATTCATGTGTTATATATGTGTTAGAGACTAGAAGTTCTCATAATCCGCCTATGAAGTGGTGGTATGTCGTGTGTATCAGCACCGTTTAGCGGTTATTGGAAATTGGAAGCCCTAGTAGTTATCTCGTTACTTGATATGATGAAATGGAATAATGATATATGATTGCAGACTGGTTGTCATAAGTCAGGTTGTCTAGACTAATGTGATATGGACTATGTCAGGAAAATGTCGCAACTGTGTGGCAGAGTGCATCAGATCATGCTCCATTAGGGTAGATATACCCTAGGACCAGCGGACGGCTGGTAGGTATTGCTTTGTCAGTTGGGCCTTCGTGGCGGATGTCAGTGTAGAGGTATCTACCATTGATTCAGCTCCAGTATTGAGGAACTTTGTCGGATGCGTTTCATGTGGCCGAGCTTGAGGCTATATATATATGTTTGTTGCAAGGAGCAACTTGACTCGATGTGCATTCCCTTTGCTAGATGTATTTGTGGGTCGGGTGGCACGCCGCCACAGGCATAGTATTTGGATCGGGTGGCACGCCGCCACATGTATGGTATCAGGATTGGGTGGCACGCCGCCACAGGTATGGTATCTGGATCGGGTGGCACGCTGCCACGGGTATGTTATTGGAACGGGTTGCGCGCCGCAACGGTGTGATGTGGAAGATATAGCTTCCTATATGTTACTTTGTATACAATACTTCCTGGCTTCTGAGGAATAGTCCGTATTGGGTATCGCTCGGGAATAGCACATCGGTTGTGTCCATTCAGGATTGGATGGCGTATATTAAATTATTCCACCGTGGGTGAGATTGATTGCTTGAGTTCAGACCTAAATCTGTGTGTGGCTGACTGTTATAAGCATGGTGACTTGAGGTGCTTCGGGAGTAATAGTGTTTGGATAGAATCATGAGTCGTGGCAAGGCCACGTGATGTTATGACCTTTCGAGGAGGATTCAGGTACTCTAATTCTATGATGTGAGACGAGATCTCAGTTATGTGTTGTGATGGTATTGATGAATTTGAATTATATCTCTTTTGTGTGAGTCGGTTGTCGTGATTCGAGTATGTTCAGATCGTTCTTATTGGAGCCTGTGTTGTGCTTGTTGGGGCATAGGCCGATGCTGAGGTGTCATGTATCTAGTGTGGTGTGTTATGATCGAAATGATCGTTGGAGTCATTAGTGAGTACGAGCATATTTGATCTTAGCTTGTTAGAAAGGTAATATCGAGGTTTGGCTCCGAAACCTATTGTGGTATCAGTTATAAAAGGGAAATGGATTCACGAATGGTTGACCCGAGAGATGGGTTCGATATATCGCGTGCTTCAGTTGCCGTGGGCAGGATATGAAGGTGTTGGAATAAGACTCTATCTAATGAGAAAGGTTCTTTCTGCTAGTATTTGGTTATTGTGGCCAATTGTTGTGATTGGAGACTATCGTCTCGAGTGATTGGATTGTTTGATACATCATGTGATCTCACCCGGAGTGGCGAGTTTGGCTATTATAGTTGGATCGTGTGTACTCTAAGTATAGATGTGGGATTCAGATTTGGTACATGATTTCGGGAAGTGCAATGTGGTTTATGGTTCATATAGACTGTGGAAATTCAGGTATACTATGTTATCGAACTTATGAAAGATAGGGCGAAGTGGTATCACCACGAGTATATGCTTGGTGAGGTCATTCGGCTATTGTGTTGAATCTAGTACAACTCTGGGTCCGCTCGAGGACGAGCGTTTGCTTAAGTTGGGGAGAATGTGATGACCCTGCCCGTCATCATGTGAGTTATCACCCCTGTATTCCCCGTTATATGCTAGTTCATGTTTTAATATGTATGTTTGGCGAGTTTGAGTCAATTCGGATTGAGTTTAGTTGGAATTGAGACAAATAGTCTCTTAGAAGAAGGAATATTTGGGAAAAGTCAACCGGATGTTGACTTGTGAGTTAGAGAGCTCGGAATCGAATTCTGATGATTCGGTCAGCTCCGGGATGTCATTTATGAGCTAGGAGAGCGATCTGAAGTGAATTTGGAGGCCCGGTGTAGTTTTAGGCTTGAATTGACTAAAGTTGAATTTCGGCGAAATCCGATCGGTAGGTGAGATTTTGATCCGGGAGTCGGAACGGAATTCCGACAGTTGCAGTAGCTCCGTTAGGTGATTTTGGATGTGCCTGCAAAATCTCAAGTCATTCGGAGGTCGTTTGGTCAGGTTTTTTGATCGAATATCGGTTGCGGAAGTTTGAATGAAAACTTAGGCTTGAATGTGCTTGGATTCGATGTTTTCCGTGTTTGAGGGCTTGTTTTTATGATTGGAACAAGTTTATATCGTGTTATGGGGTATGTTGGTGGTTTTCGTTGGGGTGTCGGGGGCCTCAGGATAAAATCGGGGGTCCAAACGGACCATTTAGCCTAAGAGAGCAGCTGAACTGCTGCAATATCTGCAGAAAACTTTGTTCTTTGCGTTCGCGTAGGGGTCCACGCGTTCGCGAAGTGTATCGGAGAGTTGGAGATTTTTGCTCATCGCGTTCGCGAGGAGAGGGACGCGAACGCGTAGGGTCAGGCCTGGGGAGCATCGCGATCGCGAAGGAGTGCACGCGTTCGCGTAGGTCTAAGCGGTTGGTCATCGCGAACGCGGCTGGAAGCCATGCGTTTGCGTAGAGTAAATTCGGAGGCTGCTAATTTTGTTCATCGCGAACGCGTGGGGAGTGTCGCGTTCGCGAAGGGTTAAATGACTGGGCAGGTCCTTAAATTGCGGAACATTTCATTTACGGGTTTCACTCCTAGAAACCCCCATTGTTGAAGCTCTAGAGTGAGAAAGTGACGGGAATTGCTGGGAGATCATCGGGATATTGTCGGAGGTAAGTTTTGTGGTTTAATTACGCGCTTTTATCATGAAATCATTGATTATTTCTATGAAAATGGAAGATTAAAGGTGGATTTTAGCCCTAGGCCTAAAATTGTAGAAAAACACTGATTTGAGTAGGCAATTGGAGTCCGAATTTGGTAAATTTTATATGCTTAGACTCGTATTGAGACGAGGGATCCGAATATGTAACTTTTGTAATTTTTTGAGAAGCGCACAAAACGTCCAGTTTTGACAACTTTGTGGGTTTTGATGATATTTGGGTTATTTTCGAATGGGTTACGTGAATTTAGCATATATTGATGTATTATCATTGATTTTGAGCAGATTTGGCAACCGAGGAGATTGATTTGTGAGGCAAGCGCAAGGCGGACTGAGGCTTCTACCGGTTCGAGGTGAGTGGTGATAGTAAATAATGTACTAATGGTTTGAAACCCCGTACTAGCACTTCACGGTGCTATGTTGAGTTGGAACACATGTCTTGTGACGGGCGTGGTGACATTGTGATTGGGGGTTCGGACTTGGTCCTTCCCGACTGATAGTATATTGTGGATTATGACTGATAATGAGACTATAACTGTGTAAATGGGCTAATAGCCATGTTTGGGACCATGTGCCGATCTGTAGAACATTAGGGGACCTATAGAGCTAGGTGACCCTTATATCGTGTTGGAAACTTACACTTAGCCGTAAAATGAGCTGAATAGCATATTAAGAGCCAGTACTTGATGTGTACCGTGAAAAATAGTTTATTTAGGGTGGAAATTCCCTGATTTAACTGAGTGGGCCTAGAAGGCCAATCCTATACTAAATGGGACAGGGTTGAGAACCCGTTATGAGGTATTTTACACATATATATATATATATACCCATGTTGGATCGGGCTGCACGCCGCAGCAGTATATATATTGGATCGGGCTGCACGCGGAAGCAGTATATATATTAGATCGGGTTGCACGCCGCAGCTGTATATATATTGGATCGGACTGCACGCCGCAGCAGTATGTATATTGGATGGGCTGCACGCCGCAGCAGTATATATGTTGGATCGGACTGCACGCCGCAGTATTATTGCACTTGGGTTGTAGGAGCCCCTTCGAAGTCTAAGTCTGCACACATTCTCAGTGACCGCTGGTGTATATTATGGGATCGGGCTGCACGCCGCAACAGTATAGTTATATATGTATATATATAGTGGATCGGATTGCACACGGCAGTAATATATGTGTGGATCGGACTGCACGTCGCAGTATCATAGCGCTTGGGCCTAGGGAGCCCCTCCGAAGTCTGTATACACCCCCAGTGAGCGCCGTCGACGTTAAATGGAGCGAGTTGCGCGCCGCAGCGGTATATGTATTGGAGTGGGCTGCACGCCGCAGCATTATACTTATACATACCCATATATACATACTTAAATACTTATACGTTAAAGACATATGTATATATTTACATACATTGAGCTGGCTGTACACCGTAGCGGTACGAGTGAGGATTTGGGTCAGTGTGGGACCTTGTTGAGATAGATGTGGACTGGAGATCAGAGTACTCACCGTAGTGATGACTTACCTGTGGGGGTTTGCCTTAGAACTGTTTAGTGATTGTACAAGAGTTCTTATTTTCAGTTATTGTTTATTATTATTGCTCACTGAGTTGAAATATACTCAGCCTACTCCCCTGCAGTTTTTGTGCAGATTCATAGGTGCCCGAGAGCAGTTGAGTTGTTGTAGCTGCTTATTCATATCTACTTTTGCGGAGACTACGAGGTAGCTGCCGGCGTCCGTAGAACCTGGCCTCTTCCTCTTTATCATTTCGTTGTTTCCATTCTGCCTAGACTTAATTGTGTAGTAGATTTCATTTATAGAGGCTCAGACTTGTGACACCACGATTTGGTTGGGACCGTATTTTGTATGTTTCTACTATTACGTTTATCATTTTGATATGAACACTTGTTGTTTAAGTTTAATTTGATTAACTGGAATTAATAAATGGCTGGTTAAGAGATAATACGGTCGGGCTTGCCTAGCATTGTGTTGGGCGCCATCACGATCAGGGTTTGGGTCGTGACACTTTTGCAACCGGGCATTCGAGAAATTGTTGGCCAAATATGATGTGAAACACCGAGTTGCTACTCCATATAACTCACAAACTAGCAGGCAAGTTGAGGTATCCAACAGGGAGATAAAGAGTGTATTAACAAAAATAGTGAACGCCACGAGGACCGACTGGTCCAGGAAGCTTGATGATGCATTATGGGCATATTGGACAGCATTCAAGACACCAATCGGCATGTCACCATACAAATTGGTGTTTGGGAAAGCTTGTCATCTACCAGTGGAACTAGAGCACAAAGCATGGTGGGCATTGAAACCATTAAATCTCAGCTGGGATGAAGCGGGGAAATCTAGAATAACCGGGTTGCACGAGTTGGAAGAATTCCGGTATATGGACTTCGAGAGCACAAGACTATACAAAGAACGGATGAAGCGGATTCACGAGCAGAACATCATAGAGCGTAACTTCAAAACCGGGGACAAGGTACTGCCATACAATTCTAGATTACGGTTGTTCCCGGGCAAATTAAAATCAAGGTGCTCAAGCACTTTTCGGGTAATTGAGGCATTAGATTCGGGCGCTATGGAAATTCAAACCATTGATGGTTCACGCACATTCAGAATAAATGGACAGCGGTTGAAACTTTATGTTAGCATGGATGACATCGAGGACAAAGTGGAACTACGGTTAGAGGAACCTCAAAGGTCTAGCGAGCCTTGAAATGCGCTAGGTTGAGTCGTGCCGCGACGTTAAATCATGCGCTACGTGGGAGGCAACCCACGAACTTGTTGTAAGTATACTCATTATAGTTAGTCTATATAAAAAAAAATTCTGCCTGCCCACGAAAAACACGGACGAACCGCGGAAAAACACCCTCTTTGAATCTGATTGTTCGCGGTTCGTCCGCGACCGCTAACGAACCACAAACGACCGCAGTCAGTTCCGCGGTGAACAGAAAAACAAAAAAAATTTACTTTAATTCCCAACCCCCCCCCTCTTTAATAACCCTAAACATTCAAACCCCCCCCCCCCCATATTTCACAACCTCCAGCCGCCACTCCCCTCTCCAATCTCCCTCTCTCTACAAATCCTCCTCCTTCTCTCTACTCTTTCTTCTCCAATTTCCCCTACTCCCTCACCAACCTTCTTCTTCATCAACACTCCCTCTCCTTCTAACTAGTAAGTGCATCTTCTACTAATTCTTTCTTCTTCTTTTTTTTAGTTTTTCTCCTTAGTTGGTAGAATTAACTAGTTTAATTGTAGTTTAATTGTAAATATTGTATTGTATCTTGCTAGTAGTAGTAGAATCTATATAAATTAGTTTGTTTGTGTAGTATAGTTTTAGTATGATTTTTCTAACATTGTTGGTTTTGTGGGATGGTTGGTAGAGTTGGTGTTGTTGGGTCTCCAATTTAGTTAATAATGTTAATTTTGTTGTTTTGGAGACCCAATGTGATGGTTGATATAATTGGTGATTTAGTTGGCCAATGTGGGCAATTGTATGTTGTAGTATTTGGTTGTTAAATTTTTAGGGGAGATATTGCCCAACTTGTTAGTTGTTTGTTGTTTTATATAAGTGGAGATGGTGTAGGTTTAATTGGGTCATGTTAGATTGCCAAAAGAAATAAGTGTGGGGTGCTTGTGGTGAACTGGTGAATTTGTTAGATAAGTGGTTAAGTGTAGGAGTTATGGGATGATAGCACTAAAGAGAAGATTGTGGTAATCCACGGATGGTGAAGTCTGAGTAGCCAACCGATGTTCTAACATTATGCAAAAATTTTTGTTGTTCTCTTTTGTGCAGGATCATGGCTCCTAAAAGATCAAGGCAGGTAGCAAGCTCGTCTAGGCGACAAACATATGACGAGTCGAGGTTCACGAGCGAGGAGGCGGAAGCTGACTTCCACACCAAGGCGACTAAGGTTTGGCTCCAGGAAATTGAAATTGACAGGTTAGCCATTCGGTCTGAAAAGCCCAAGATATATGATGAGACCCGCCGCCGCGAAATAGAGTTCCTATTTGACGCAGCAGCGCTTGTGAACAAGATGCTAGTTAGGGAGTTTTATGCTAATGCTCCCTACGGGATGGCCAGGAGGGTCTTTTTTCTGAGGTAAGTACGTCTACGCGGGTACACACTATTAGGCAGGCTCTTAGACTGCCAAATTTTACTAGTGACGTGGGCTACTACCACGATAGGCCTTGTGTCACCTGGGACATCTTAATTGAGGCCTTATGTGTTGATGGTACCCCTGTTTCGATAAGAAACAAAGCACTCCACTCTAACTGTTTCACACACACTGCTAAATGCTGGTTCTCAATCATATGTAACCGGCTCTTGCCCTCTAGCAACACCACTTATGTGAACTTTAATAGGGCACTTCTAACGTGGTGTTTTACCACCCCGCGGGACGTGGACATCGCCCGCTTGATTAGTGATGAGATGGTGCTGAGGGGATCCCTCAAAGCCAAGGGTTTTTATTACCCATCTCTCGTCACTACTTTGTGTCTCGGCCATCAGACTCCGGTCCTTGCCACTGATGGTGATCTCCTACCAAAAGCTCCATTCAGAGCTTCTCAAATCCGGGTGGGCCAAGACAATGACCCAATTGACTTGGATGCTGAGGTTGACCCTGTGTCGGTTGCCCAGGCCAGGCATTCCACTGATTTAGCCGGACCTTCTAGGCACGCTCACCATGGAGCGGGTATGTCCAGGTCCGAATCTACTAGACCTATGATTAGGTCTATGGAGGAGGAGGTTGCAGGACTTACGCACCTCCGTAGATGGCTTACACACGCGCTTAGACGCGATGTCACAGAGGCAAGCTCGGTCGGAAAACAGATTCATGGCATGGTTCCGAGCACTTTGTCGAGCATGTCACGTCGACTCCTCCACCGTCTCCGACTCCGAGTGAGTCACAGGTAAGTTTTCTCGCCTTTCTGAGCTATATTTTTATTATTATGTCATGAGGACATGACATGATTTTAAGTGTGGGGTGAGAAACTTATCTTGTATATGTTATACATAGTAGTTGTAGTTGTAAATAATAATAGGTGGCTTGGCCCGATGATGGACACTTGGCAACGGGTTTCTTAAGTGTCCAAGTTGGAATAAAAAACAAAAACAAAATCAGAAAATTTGAAAAACTCCAAAAATATGAGTAAAGGGCTCTTCCTGATGACGGACTATTTGGGACAAGTACTCTTGAGGGAAGTAGTCCAAGTAGGAATTTTTCTTTCTTTTATTTTCTTTTTCTAGGTAGTGTATCATCTCCCCCTTGGTTTTTCTTTTGACCACGGTTCTTTTCCAAGGGTTTTTATTGAACCGGGTTAGGTAAATTTTTCTTTTTTAGGATTAGAGGGCAAAGGTAAACATGTAACCCGAAGTATGCACATTAGCAAAACTTAATTGAACTTGAGAATGTATTATCTAAGCTTGACTGTAGATTCTAAATATGCCTTAAATTGTACAATACAGCTTGCTTGAACATTGATAGGACTTTGTAGATAAACCGGATTCTAAATGAGTTGCATGCTATGTGTGTGTGAGACTTTACTTACATTATACGTTTTACATGATACCTAGAACTTGCCCTGTGTGTTTGCAAAGCGAAATAGAAGTTGTTTTGTTGTAGAGAGGATAGAGGCATTTCTTTGTGTAACCCCATAAATCAATAGACATGAATTCACCCGTACATAATATCCTAGTTAACCCCTTTGAGCTTAAAGCCTATTCTTTGATAACCCTTGAATGTTCATGCAAAATTGAAATCTTACATTCTTCTACTTTACCTCCTAGAAGCACTTGTGTTGTAATGAATATGCAAAAGTGTAAGTGTGGGGTGAAGGGAAATTGAAAAAGGGAAAATCAAGAATGAATGGTAGAAAATGGTGAACTGGCAAAAATAATGTAAATACGTTGCAAAGCAATGATAAAAATTTAAAAAAGATAATAAAAAATGAGAAAAAGAGTTATATCAATGTATATATGAAAATTAGAAAGGCCAGTTACACCAACAAAAGAAAAGTGGGGATTAAAAGTAAATAAAGGTGAAGGAATGTTTAGGGGAGACATAAGGAAGAAAACGAATAGGGAAGTTGTGAAAAGGAAAAGAAAAGTGCTTAGGGAGGTTAGCCACTATAACCAAAAGTATCCTATCCGTCCCGTAGCCAACATTTCAACCCTTAAAGACCTCTTGATCTATAACTGAATAACTCGATTAGTGGAGTATTACACTAGGGGCAAGCCTATGGTGTGTCTGTAGGCATATGAATGTTCTTTGTTGAGAGTGAGTGAATTTTTTCTATATCTATAAGTTCCATGTTCTAAATTGTTTATGTGTGGTAACTTCTCTCAATAAATTGTGTGAGGGCATGTAACTCAAGAGGAAAACGGTAAATTTTCAAGTTTTTGATAATAACTAGAGTAAGCAATAATGTGCTGGCATGTGAGTTTACAGTTAGGTAAGGATTGTGCATATCTTAGGTTATTCATGAAAGATAGCTTTTGTGACATATTTTGGGGGAGACATTAATAAAATTGGCCTAAAGTGTGATTAAGGTTGCTCGAGGACGAGCAAAGGTTTAAGTGTGGGGTATTGATAATAGGTGAATTTGACTATAATTATGCCCTAAATAATCACACTTTGTTGTTTAATTGATATTGTTTATGATGACAAAATGCTTTTATTAGTGTTTATTGGTGTGTTATAGGTACACATGAGCCATTGGATACTAAAGGAGCTATTTTGGAATCACAAGATGGTAAAAAGGCCAAGTGAAGAGTTGAAGTGAAGTTAGCTTGAAAAATTGAAGAAAGTTTCCGGACCACTGTTCATCCGCGGTTCACTCGCGACCGCGGAAAAACATGCTCGCGGAACCTCACAAGATTCAGAGGACTGTTCTGTTCGCGGTTCGCTCGCGACCGCGAACGAACCGCGGAAGGCGCCCCAACTTTTAAGGCCAATTTTGTACAAACTCAATTTTTAAGCCCTAAACCTTCTATATAAACCTATAGTCCGCCCAAAAGAGGCAAGCATTGTATTATTACCTACTTTTGCAAGATTATTAGTAAGAGAGAACTCTGTCAACTTATTTCTTTCTTTTAAATTAATTCTTTGCTTATGAATTCAATTATTATTCTTGTTTCTTTTATTAGGAGTAGCTAATTCCTTATCTAAGGTTTTGATGGAACCTATTGAGTGATGAACTTCTAGTTTATATGATTACAAATTGTTAGCTAGATTCTATTTGTTCAACTTCGTTCTTGTTGTAGTTAATTGGTAGGATCCCCAATTAGCTATGCCTATTTAGTGTGCATAACTTGGAAAAGAGTGCATATTTAGGTATATTGTTGAACAACACCACACCTAGGTTATTGGAGGAATCTCTAACTTTAGACGTAAAGACGGGATTAGGAATAACGAAGTCTTGGGTGCAATCTAAAGTGAACTATTCAAATTAAAGCTAGCTAGGGTATCTCGGGAGAGTGCACTAGTAAATTATTGTAGTTGCTCGGGAGAGGATTACGGTAAAAATAGCGTTCATGATTGATAGAATATATTGACAATTTGTATGAGCATAAACAGAAGGGATTCCATCAATAGGGGAAATCAATACCTTAGTCTTTCTCCATATTATTTACCCAATATTCAATTCTTTCTTTTAAGTCTTTTAATTCTTGCAAAGTAGTTGTTAGAAAACTTACAAAAATATATTCAAAGTTTGGGAACTTGCTTCAGAAGTGTTCTTGGGTTGTGAAAGTTGCAATTGGTAGGTTAATTCTCTGTGGGATCGATTCTAGACTTATTAGACCAGGTTATATTG
The DNA here is from genome assembly GCA_032618575.1 of Nicotiana noctiflora. Taxonomy (NCBI): domain Eukaryota; kingdom Viridiplantae; phylum Streptophyta; class Magnoliopsida; order Solanales; family Solanaceae; genus Nicotiana; species Nicotiana noctiflora. The sequence goes on along the minus strand of JASVEL010013773.1, from coordinate 20,141 downwards.
ACTACGACCGTTGCTTGGACGTGAATCAGTCATATGACAGGGCAGAACAAGGGCATGGCACAGGTCAAGACGTGTCAAAACATCGCCATGGCACGTGTCAGGTTGTGTCACGATGTCACAGGACATGGCAGGGCGTGGCCAAGACATGGGTCAGGACATGTCAGGACATCACATGACATGGCCATAGGGCGTGTCTAGACATGGCGTCTAGACATGGCAGGACGTGGGCATGGCACGGGTAAGGACATGTCAGAACATGGTCATGGCACGTTTCAAGACATGTCAGGACGTTGTAGGACATGGCCGGACGTGGGCATGGCACGGTCAAGACGTGTCAAGACATGGCCATGGCATAGGTTAGGACATGTCAGGACGTGGCCACAGAACATGACAGGAAATAGCAGGACATGGGCATGGCACGGGTCAGGACATGTCAACACATGGCCATGGCACGTATCAGGACGTGTTAGGACATTGCAGAACATGGAAGGGTGTGGCGATCGCACGTGTTAGGACATTGCAGGACATTGCTACAAGACGTGTCAGGACATGGCAGGGCGTGCGCATTGCACGGGCAAGGACGTGATAGGAGATGGTCATGGCATATTTTAGGACATGTCAGCACGTCGCAGAACATGGTAAGGCGTGGCCATGGCACGGGTCAGGACGTGTCAAGATATCACAAGACGTGGGCACAGGACGTGTCAGGATGTGTCAGGACGTAGCAAGCCATGGTAGGGTGTGGCCATGGCATGTGGGCATGGCACGGGTCAGGATGTGTCAGCACATGGCCATGGCGCATGTCAGGACGTGTTAGGAAATTGCTAGACATGGCAGGGTGTGGCCATGGCATGGGTCAGGATGTGTCCGGACGCCACAAGATATGGCCATAGAACGTGTCAGGACACGGAAGGACATGGGCATATGATAGGTCAGGACGTGTTAGGATAGGGCCATGGCACATTTCAGGATGTGTCAGCATGTCGTAGGACATGGCAGGGCTAGTCCATGGCTCGGGTTAGGATGTCGCATGATGTGACCACAGGATGTGTCAGGACGTCGCAGGACACAGCAGGATAATGGTACGAGTTAGGACGTGTCAGGATAGGGCAGGACATGGGCATGGCACTAGTCAGGACATGTCAGGACATGGCCATGGCACGTTTTAGGACATGTCAAGACATTGTAGGACATGGCAAGGTATGGCCATGGCACGGGTCAGGACGTGTCAGGACATTGTATGAAGTGGCCACAGGACGTGTCAGGACGTCGCGGGACATGGAAGGACGTAGGCATGGCACGTGTCAAGACGTGTTAGGACATGGCCATGGCACATTTCAAGATGCGTCAGGATGCCGCTGGACATGACAGGGTGTGGCCATGGCACGGGTCAAGATGTGTCAGGACGTCACAGGATGTGGCCACGGTACGTGTTAAGACATGGAAGGACTTGGGCATGGCATGGGTCAGGACATGTTAGGACATGGCAATGGCATATTTTAGGACGTGTCAAGATGTCGCACGACATGACAGGGTGTTGCCATGGCACGGGTCAAGACGTGTCAGGACGTTGTAGGATGTGTTAAGATGTCGCAGGACATGGCAGGACGTAGGCATGGCACGGGTCAGGACATGTCAAGAAATGGCCATGGCACATTTCATGATGTGTCAGGATGGAATAGGACATGGCAGGGTGTGGCCATGGCACAGGTCAAGATGTGTTTGGATGTCGTAGGACGTGGCCACAGGACGTGTCAGGAGGTCAAAAGACATGGTAGGATGTGGGTATGTCACAAGTCAGGACATATCAGGACATGGACATGGCATGTTTCAGGACGTGTCAGGATGTCATAGGATGTGCGAGGGTGTGGCCATGGCATAGGTCAGGGCGTGTCAGGATGTTATAGGACGTCATAGGATGTGTCGTGACGTCACAGGACATGGTAGGACGTAGGCATGGCACGGGTCAGGGCGTGTTAGGACATGGCCATGGCACATTTTAGGATGTGTCAGGATGTCGTAGGACATGGGAGGGCGTAGCCATGGGACGGGTCAAGACATGTCAGGACGTCATAGGACGTGTTAGGACATGGGAGGACATGAGCATGGCACAGGCCTGGACGTGTCTGGACTTGGCCATGGCACATTTCAGGACTTGTCAGGATGTCGCAGGACATGGTAGGGCATTGCCATGGCACGGGTCAGGATGTCGTAGGATATGGCCACAAGATGTGTCAGGACGTCGCAGGACATGGTAGGACAAAGAAATGGCATGGCTCAGGACATGTTAGGATATGGCCATGGTATGTGTCAGGATGTGTCAGGACGCCGTAGGACATGGTAGGGCATGGCCATGGCATGGGTCAGGACATGTCAGGACGTTGCAGGACATAGCAGGGCATCACTAGACATGGCAGGAGAAGGGTATACCACGTGTCAGAACGTGTTACGACATGGCCATGCCATGTGTCAGGACGTCACAGTACATGGCAGGACGTGGGCATGGCATGGGTCAGGATGTGTCGGGAAATGTCCATGGCACATTTGATGACATATCAGGATGTCGTAGGACATGGCAGGGCATGCCATGGAACAGGTCAGGATATCACAGGACGTGGCCAAGGACGTGTCAGGACATGGCCATGGCACGTTTCAGAACATGTAAGGATGTTGCAGGACATGGCAGGGCGTGGCCATGGCACGGGTTGGGACATCACAGGATGTGGTCACAGGATCTGTTAGGACGTTGCAGGACGTGGTAGGACAACGGAATGGCACAGGTCAACACGTGTAAGGACATGGCCATGGCACGTGTCAAGATATGTCAGGACATGGCCATGGCATGTATCGGGACGTGCCAGGACGTCACAGGACATGCCAGGGCATGGTCAAGACATGGGTCAGGATGTGTAAGGACGTTGCAGGACATGGCAGTGTATGGGCATGGCACGGGTCACGACGTGTCAAGACATGGCCATGGCATATTTCAGGACGGGTTAGGACATTGCAGGACATGGCAGGGCGTGGCCATGGCATAGATCAGGACGTCACAGGACGTGTCAGGACATGGCAAGATGTGGGCATAGAATAGGTCAGGAGTTTCAAGACATGGCCATGGCACGTTTTAGTACGTGTTAGGATATCGCAGTACATGGCAGGGCATGTCCATCGCATGGATCAGGATGTCGCAGAACATGGCAACAGGAACTGTCAGGACGTCACGGGACATGAAGGGACAAGGGAATGGCAGGGTTTGTACATGTCAGGACATGGCCATGGAATGTTTAACGACATGTTAGGATGTCACAAGATATGGAAGGAAATGGCGATGGCACGGGTCAGGACATCACCGGATGTGGCCACAGGATGTGTTAGGACGTTGCAGGACATGGAAGGATGTGGGCATGGCAAGGATCAGAAGTGTTAGGACATGGCCATGGAACGTTTCACGACGTGTTAGAATATCGCAGGACATGGCAGGGCATGGCCATAGTACATGTCAGGATGTCGCAGGACGTGGCCACAGGATGTGTCAAGACGTCGCAAGATGTGGCCACATGATGTGTTAGGACGTTATAGGACATGGCAGGATGCGGGCATGGCATGGGTCAGGACGTGTTAGGACATGTCCATGGCATATTTTAGGACGTGTCAGGATGTCGCATGACATGGCAGGTCATGTCCATTGCACGGATCAGGACATCTTAGGATGTGGCATTAGGATGCGTCAGGACGTCGCAGGACATGGCAGGACAAGGGCATGGAACGGGTTACGATGTGTGAGCACATGGCCATGGTACGTGTCAAGACGACTTAGGACATAGTAGGGCGTGGCCATGGCACGGGTCAGGACATGTTAGGATGCTGCAGGACGTGGCTACATGACATTTCAGGACGTGGCAGGACATGGAAGGACGTGGGAATGGCACGAGTCAGGACGTGTCAAGACATTGCCATGGCATGGTTAGGACGTGTTAGGACGTTGCAGGATATGGCAGGACATGGGATGTCATGGGTCATGACAAGTTAGGACCTGGTCGTGACATGTTTCAGGATGTGTCAGGACGTTGCGGGACATGCTAGAGTGTGTCCATGGCACGGGTCAGGACGTGTGAGGATGTTGTTGGACGTGGCCACAAGACGTGTCAGGACGTCGCAGGACATGGTAGGATGCGGGCATGGCACGGGTCTGGACGTGTCAAGAGATGGCCGTAGCACGGGCCAGGATGTGTTAGGACATCATAGAATACAGCCACATGATCATGGAACGGGTCAGGATGTCGCAGGACGTGGCCAAGGACGTGTCAGGACATGGCAGGATGTGGGCATGCACGGGTCAGGACGTGTCAAGACATGGCCATATCACGTTTCAGGACGTGTTAGGATGTCGTAGGACATGGCAATGCGTGGCCATGGCACGGGTTAGGACATCGCAGGATGTGGGCCACAAGATGTATCAGGACGTTGTAGGACATGGCAAGACAAGGAAATGGCAGGGGTCAGGTGGTGACGTCCAATTCTACCGCTAAAAAGCAATAGACACGGTCGTACGCAATATATTAACCCAATTATGAGTCGGGGTCGAATCCCACAGAGAACAATGTGTAGGCGATTAGGAATGCAAGAAAATATTCACTAATCACGCTAAGCCAAACACTAAGATTTTGGTTTTGGAAAATGTTTATATCTAAATGCGAAAATGTAAACTAACCTAGAAAGCAAATAAAATGATCAATGGCTACAAGTATGAATGCATCGGGAATTACACTCAAGTAACGATCCAATGTATTTCACGATTTTACAAATATGAGCGAGTTTATGTTAATTAGCCACGGATAATAATTCTTAATTAGCTTCTTCCGAAGACTAACAAGACTTCCTAATTGAATTATCCCTAATCACAATTAGAAGATTAAGCACACCCGATAGGCTACAAGTAGTTCAATTGTCACGACCCAAATTCGGTCGTGATGGCGCCCAACGATTAAGCTAGGCCAGCCAGACCAACAATTACTTATCACAACGAATATTAGTCCCAAATGGACATCCCAAGAAGAATATATGAGTCAAAGAACTCCAATAATAATAATAATGAACAAAATACTGAGAAGTGTGAAAACAACTGACACTCCCAAAGATCTGGAGTCACAAGTCTAGAGCCTCTAACAAAACCCGACAGAAATGGAGAATAATGTATGGAAATACTCAAGTCAGAATATAACATAACAACTGGAAAGAAGAGGAGAAGCTAGGTTCTTCGAACGTCGGCAGCTACCTCAGCAACTCGATGTGACTCTGCAACGCTGGAAAAGCCTGTCTACTACTCCAGAGTACTTGAGTCTGCACACAAAAGGTGCAGGGAGTAGGGGTGAGCACTAAGTACTCAGTGAGTAATAAATATATAAAGCAGCTGAAAATAGGAAATCCACAGAATACCACAATGTGAAGCTACACTACAGTCCGAATCTCCTACGAACTAACATCAATAGTACAATATAGCTACCACAGAATAATTCAACAAATAAAGATGCAGTGCAATCAACATAACCGCTATGGCGTGTAGCCCAATCCATTTAACGTCGACGGCGCTCACTGGGGGTGTGTACAGACTCCGGAGGGGCTCCTACAGCCTAAGCGCAATACTGCTGCGGCGTGCAGCCTGATCCTCATATCAACCGCTGCAGTGTGTGATAATAGGTGAAAACTAAGTAGTTTAGCCATTATTTATGCGTCCATTTAATTATGATCCAATAACATAATTTATGAATTTGATAAGATATAAGCTATTAATTTGTGATTTGTACAATGTGCAGAAAAAGGATCTTATATCTACCATTGGAAATGTTATGGCACAATTTTGGAGCAAAAACAATCCTTCGGACTTGAGTCTTTACGATCAAGAAACAAGCTTGAATGAGAAATTCTCCCAGGTGCGCGAAGTGGTCACTTCGCGCACCATTTCGCGCATAAGAAGGATTAATTGGGCTACAGGTGCGCGAAGTGCCCACTTCGCGCACCACTTCGCGCACGCACTTCACGTAGAGTAGCCCGGTTAAAATATTTTTTTTAAGGTTGAAAATAAAGAGACACACAATTCCACTCAAAGTTAATTATTTCAATCTTATATCATGGAGAAGATCAGATTTTTAGCATTATTGGAGTAGAGTGGAAAATTACTATTCATCTTAGAGAGAAGATTTTGAGAGAAAAACTCATTGAGAGTGTTCTTGAAGCAAAAGGAAGGAGTTGAAGATCAAGCTTTGGAGAGCAACAAATTAAAGAGTTCATCTAAACCTTCATCTTGTATTTTTCTTTGTAGTATTTTAGACATCAATATTATTGATTTTAGTATGAAAATGAGTAGCTAAACTCTCTAGTATTCTAGGGTCATGGATGTTAGTGATTTTGTTATTTGAAGTTTGGATTGATTTTATTGAAGTTATTGATATGGGTTGTTTATTTGATTTTGATCTTAATTATTTTACTGCGTAGCTAACAGTGAAATATTATCTACGAACTTTGAATTAAACTTGACAAAGGAAATTCTTGGTTGCATATAAAATCAAATAGAACAAGATTTGAATCTCGGGCATCGAGTGAAGGATTTGCAATTAAGATAGATATATACTTAATTGCCTTGTTTGGTTAAATAATAAGAGTTTGAAATGCATTCTTGTTAAGATTAATATCATAGAAATATAGATATTGATTTAACTTGGATAGATTCATAAGAACTCGAAAGATTCTTATGAATATTATTAACCTTATAATCAATAATCCAGATAATTAAATAAATCGATTCTAAGTAGAAAAATAGCATGATTACTAGCAAGTCCATGGCCCTGGAATATATTTATCCAAATTGTTATAAACATAAATTGTAATCGATGTAGTAATTTTGCCTTGAATTATTGTTCTATTATTAAGAAGTTTTATATATATTTTGTGATAGTCTAGCTTGAATTGATAATTAATTTAGTCTAAATCAGTCAATAAGTTAATCACAATTCCTCGTGGGAACGATACTTTACTTACTACTATATTACTTGTCGATCGCGTACACTTGCGTGAGTGTTTTGGTCGCAACAAGTTTTTGGCGCCGTTGCCGGGGAATTTGAAATTAGCTCCTTGACTGTTTTACTATTTTGTAGTTGTTAATAGAAAATATAAAAAGAAATTTTCATCTATTTGTTTGTGTTATACAAGTTCTTCTCTTGAATGCGGAGGAGCAGAAGCACAAACAATCTCTTCCCATTTGATCCTGAAATTGAAAGAACAATTCATAGAACAAGGAGAGAGTGGGAATCTCAATATAAAATAGAAAGAGAGTTGAACATTCAAATTCAACCACATCCAACAGTGATGGCAGGAAATGAGGAACGAGCGGTGATTGAAGCCGCAAGACCCAGTCTGGCTAATATGACTCAGGCGATTGTGAAGCCTGATATTACTGGGCACTTTGAGTTGAAACAATACATGGTGCAGCTGATTCAGTCTACAGGGCAATTTGTGGGTCTACCTCATGAAGTTCCACAAAGACATATTCAAAATTTTTTGGAAATTACGGATACTTACAATTATCCAAATATTTCCAAGGATTATGTACGGCTGACACTTTTTCCCTTTTCTCTGCTTGGGGAAGCTAAAGAGTGGTTAAACAAGGAACCATCAAATTCAATCCGCACATGGGATGATCTAGCAAGGAAGTTCTTAATCAAGTTCTTTCCTACTAAAAAGACAAAGATGCTGAGGAGTCAAATTCTTGGGTTTGAACAACGCTCCGGCGAAACACTTCGTCAAGCATGGGAAAGGTACAAGAAGCTACTCAGGGACTGCCCTCATCATTGTCAAACAGATGATGTGTTAGGTCATACTTTTGTTGATGGATTAGATGAAGCTTCAAAAATGAATCTTGATTCCGCTTGTGGAGGAAGTTGCATGACAAAATCTTACACGGAAATCAAACTCTTGCTAAATACATTCACTTCAAATGATAATAACTGGCAAGGTGATGGAGATTCCAGAAAGGCAATGAAACAAAAATCAGCAGGGGTGCTTGAGCTGGATGATGTATCGGCAATGAGAGCTGAAATTGCAAGGCTATCCAACTAGATGACAAGGATGACAATGCAGCAACCACAACCCATGCAACAGGTGCAACAAATGGCTATTTGCTGTGAAATGTGTGGTGATTGCCATACAAGTGGTATGTGCCCAACGAATCCAGAATCTATTTATTATGTGGGACAACAAAACAGAGGCCCAGCAAATCAGCACGCACAGTATGGAAATTCCTACAATCCAAATTGGAGGAATCATCCTAACTTCTCATGGGGGAAATCAGCAAAATCCAAATCAGTACAGACCGAAAGGGGTTTTTAATCGACCTCAGAGACCACCTCAGCAGGTGCAAGAAAGCACAAATGATTTGCTGAAAAAGTTATTGATCGACAATCAGCAGCTCAGAACTGATGTTAGGAATCTAGAAAGGCAGTTGGGGAAGATAACAACGAACCAGAACACTAGACCTACAGGAGCTCTTCCCAGTGACACGGAAAAGAACCCACAGGTAATTGCTATAACACTTAGAAGCGGGAGAGAACTTGAGGAAATCTCAAAGAAAAAGAAAGAGAAATTTGTGCCTGAGGGAGAATTGATCCCTAAATTGATAAATGATCCAAAGAAGACTACTGAAAGTCTTGAACCCGTGGAAGTCCCAAGGCCACCCCCACCTTTTCCTCAGAGACTACAGAAGAAGAACGATGATCGAATGTTCAGTAAATTTCTGTCCATGTTGAGCCAAGTTCAATTAAACATTCCACTTGTTGATGTACTTCGAGAAATCCCAAAATATGCTAAGTACATTAAAGATATAGTGTCTCATAAAAGAAGATTGACTGAATATGAAATAGTCGCACTTACTGAAGAGTGCACTGCCAGGGTACAAAACAAGCTTCCACAAAAGCTTAAAGATCCCGATAGTTTTACAATTCCTGTGCGTATTGGTGATATCGATGTAGGCCGGGCTCTTTGTGATTTGGGGGCGAGCATAAATTTAATGCCCTTGTCATTGTTCAAACAATTGGGTCTTGGAGCTCCTAGACCAACCACTGTGATGTTGCAGTTAGCAGACAGGTCCATAGCACACCCTGAAGGGGTGATAGAAGATGTATTGCTGCAGATTGGAAAATTCATCTTTCCTGCTGATTTCATCATTCTTGATTATGAAGCAGACGAATTGGTGCCAATCATTCTAGGGCGACCTCTGCTAGCTATTGGTGATGCGATCATTAAAGTGAAAGAAGGGAAGATGATTCTAAGGGTTGATGATGAGGAAGCGGTGTTTAACGTATACAAAGCAATTCAACTTCCTTGTCAATATGAGGAACTTTCTATGATATCAGTGATTGAGAATGATGAACAAAATCATGATTCAAGTGTGTATCTCAATGATTCATTAGAGAAAGCACTTACAATATTTGATAATTTGGCAACCGATGAAGAGGTTGAAGAGATGATGTACATCCTTGATACATCTTGTGCATACTTGCAAGGAACATATCCTTTTGAACCGTTGAACAGGCCACATGGACTTCCTCCAAAGCCATCAATTGAGGAAGCCCCGAAATTGGAGCTTAAACCACTACCATCTCACTTGCATTACGCTTATTTGGGTAGTTCTGATACATTGCCTGTTATCATTTCTTCTGATTTATCTGAATTGCAGGAGGAAAAATTGTTGAGAGTATTGAGAGAGCACAAGAGAGCCACTGGGTGGACAATGTCAGACATAAAAGGTATTAGTCCTACGTTTTGCATGCATAAAATCCTAATGGAGGAAGGATACAAACCAAGTATAGAACACCAACGTCGCCTCAATCATAACATGAAAGAAGTGGTAAGGAAAGAGGTGATCAAATGGCTTGATGCAGGTATTGTATTTCCTATCTCTGACAGTAAATAGGTGAGTCCAGTTCAGTGTGTTCCTAAGAAAGGAGGTATAATTGTGATAGTTAATGATAATAACGATTTAATACCAACAAGAATTGTCACAGGGTGGAGAATTTGTATTGATTACAGAAAACTGAATAATGCCACAAGGAAGGACCACTTTCCTCTCCCTTTCATGGATCAAATGCTTGATCGATTGGCCGGCCAGGAGTATTACTGCTTCCTGGATGGTTACTCTGGGTATAATCAAATTACTATAGCCCTAGAGGACCAAGAGAAGACCACTTTTACGTGTCCTTATGGCACGTATGCGTTCAAAAGAATGAGGAACATGACCGGCGTCCGACCGGGTTGCCCCAGTCAAGCGGACCTGGGTGCCTTTCATTCCCACGCGTTACCCCTGTGTTGACTATTTCTCATTAACCAAATATATTACTAATCATAATTGATTTCACATTAAACAAATAAAACGATACGAGTGATTCATTAACAAGATTTCAATTTTTACAACGCCCGACATAACACCATATATATATACATAAGACTGGAGTCTCACAGTTTACATGTCTACAGAGCCTCTAGGATACAAAAAGAGAAATACAATACTTACCGGTAACAAGGCTCCGGCTATACCTTACAAAACCAAAATGAAATCTAAACCGAGTGGCATGAACCACACAAGGCCCCGAGGAAGAAAGGGGCTCACCAAAACGGGCAGAGGAAGGAGAAGGATACTACTGCCGATGAGCTGAAGTGCCTGCTACTGATCCACCTACAATCATGACACGAATGTAGCGCCCCCGGCAAAAGGGACGTCAGTACACTTAAATTGTACTGGTATGTATGGACAAACTTTGTCCCAAGTAAACTCAAGCCATTAAATTACATCAACAATTAATTAAGCCAGCCAACCATGTTTCCACATTTTCCTCATTTCAAATAATTCTCACACAAAGCACTTTCTACGATCAACCAATTTAACAATAACCAATCAATCACGTAAAGCACAAGTAGTCAAACAAAGGGGCAATCGGTGCCCCACAGGTTGCAAACTCTCCTGCTGTGTCTCCTTTCACAATTTCACATTATTGATTTTTGTATCAATTTTCAATAGCGATTTCGATCGCTTTCCATCCTTATTGCCCCCGACCACCCTTATTACCTCGGCCACCCTTATCACCCCAACCCACACCTTATTTCACCACGTTGCGGCGCGCAACACGACCCCGCCTTACAGTTGAAAACACAACAATTTCAAACAGCAGATAAGGTACTACACACAATTCAACAAGTTCAAATAAGCAACTTACACATTGGTTCATGTTCTCAATTTCTTCTCAATTCAATATCACAACCATGTTACAATATTTCCACAATTCAAGTGTTTCATCTCTTTCCACAATAAACCAATTCTCAAGTGTTTCGTTTGTTTTCCACAAGGTGCCATATAGGCCATCATAGTCATTATTCACAATTCTTTTGCCAAATTAAACTCTCATTTTACATCACTCATAGCTCAACAACAAACTTTGAATATCCAACAACAACATCAAGAATTTCACACAATTTGTCAATTTAACACGAAACAAACAAACTTCACACATATAGGCGATTTCACAAGAATCAAAATTAGCCATACATACCTGGTGATGATTTTTCCTCCTACTTTATGCTTACCCAAGATATCCTACTCTTGCCAACCTTGTTCTTGAAGACTCTTACTTCTACTCACTTCTTTTTACTAGAAATCAAGTTTAATAATCATGCATGAGTGTAAAAATTCTATTTTCAAAAGCTATTATATGCAAACCTCTCTTTACCCAATTAAAACTGAAAATCAAAGAAAATAGTTAGGGTTTTTACCTTGAAAATATTGGGGAAGTTGAATCCTTGCCCTAGAATCCCTTGGAATTAAGTAGTTGGAACAATCTTTGGAGATGAAGAACTTCTCTCTCTAAAAACCCTCTCTTCTCTCTCTAATTTTGGTGAGATGATATGATAAAATGAAGAAGAAAGGTGTTATATTAAAGAAGAGATCGGGTCAAAATGTTACAAAAATCTGGGCCGGGGTCAATTATGCGGTGCACTATGCGACCGCAGAATCAACATGCGGTCCGCATAGTGACCGCAGAATTGCCCCAAATTTTATACAGGTTCTGTTAAGGAATGCGGTCACTATGCGGACCGCATGTTGATTCCGCGGTCGCAAAAGTGCACCGCAGATTTGACATGCGATCGCATATCGACCGCACTTTTGACACGATTTTGGGCAACTCTCTGGAACGTTTTGCGGCAAGAATGCGGTCCGCATGTCAGGGTTTGCGGTCGCATTCTTGACCGCATATTTGACATTTTTCGGAAAAATTAATTCTCTACATTTTGAAACTTAAATCACTACCAAGGGTCCGAACCGCGGCGAGCAAGCTCGCCGCGAAGAATTCTACGCATTCCTAACACATTATTCGGACCATTACACCATAGCTACTAGGTTTTATGCACAAAATATTTACGGGGCCTTACATCCTCCCCCCCTTAAGATCATTCGTCCTCGAATGAGGATTTTGAAATAAATGAGTTTTGAAAGACATGATATGCAAGCTATCAAAATTTTGACTAACTCTTATATTTTAGAAAAATTTCGCCAGAGTTTCCTTTGTATTATGGACATATCCACCTGTCAGAGGGCCCCCGAAACACATTACCAAACAACAACATACAACTACAACACTTTTCACAACTGGTATACACTTTCTTACCTCAACAAATGCACATATTCTATCACATTGTTACAATTGCACTTAAACTAGTCACTTCAATGAATTCTTACCTTATTAAACCAATTTAACACCATGTACACTTAACAAACCATTACCAATCTACACTTTCTATTAGTTGTTTATTAAACACGTAAATCTTTGTTTGTCAAGAACGGTTCAAGTGACCCAAGGTAACAACACATTTAACTCATTACAAAATGAAGGAGACTTTACTAATACTAAGAGGGAAACAACTTAGACAAAATGACAATTACTAGGAGTAGGAGGGTCACCTAATTTCTTCTAGGCTTGATCAAACAAATGGGGGTACTTTTCTTTCATCTCTTTTTCGGCTTCCCATGTGGCCTCCTCAACTTGTTGACTTCGCCACAATACTTTAACAGAGGCAACTTCCTTATTTCTCAACTTACGGACTTGCCTATCAAGAATGGCAACTGGAACTTCTTCATATGACAAATCTTCATTAACCTCTATAGCTTCGACTGGCATGATGGTGGACGGATCTCCAATCACTTTCTTCAACATGGACACATGGAATACCGGATGCACTGATGACATCTCAGGAGGCAACTCTAGCCTATAAGCAACTTGACCAATCCTTTGAACGATCCGATATGGCCCGACATACCTAGGACTCAATTTCCCTCTCTTTCCGAATCGCATGACTCCCTTCATAGGAGATACCCTCAAGAACACCCAATCATCGACTTGAAACTCCAAATCCCTTCGACGAACGTCCGCATAGGACTTTTGACGACTCTGTGCTGTTTTCATTCTCTCCTGAATAACCTTGACCTTTTCCATAGCTTCGTACACCATATCCGGCCCTAGCAATTCCGCTTCACCTACCTCAAACCACCCGATTGGCGATCTACATCTTCTCCCGTACAATGCCTCAAACGGGGCCATTTGAATGCTAGCATGATAGCTATTATTGTAAGCAAATTCTATCAGTGGCAAGTGTTCATCCCAATTACCTTTAAAATCTAAGACACAAGCCCGCAACATATCTTCAAGTGTCTGGATGGTCCGCTCGGCCTGTCCATCGGTCTGTGGATGGAAAGCTGTGCTGAGATTTACCTGAGTTCCCAAACCTTGCTGAAACTTCTTCCAAAAGTTAGCGGTGAACTGAGCCCCGCGATCTGAGATGATAGAAAGTGGAGTGCCATGAAGCCTTACTATCTCCTTGATGTACAATCTTGCATATTGCTCCGCAATATCAGTGGACTTGACAGGCAGGAAGTGAGCTGATTTGGTGAGTCGATCTACTATCACCCATATTGAATCGAACTTACGCTGAGTGCGAGGTAACCCCACCACGAAATCCATATTGATCATCTCCCATTTCCACCTTGGTATTTCTATAGCTGAGTTAATCCACCAGGCCGTTGATGCTCGGCCTTCACTTGTTGACAGTTCGGACATTTAGCTACAAAGCCTGCCACATCCCTTTTCATACCGTTCCACCAATAAATCTCCTTGAGATCGTGATACATTTTCGTTGAACCAGGGTGCACAGAATACCTGGAAGTATGAGCCTCTGCCATCACTCTTTCCCGAAGCTCGTCCACATCCGGAACACATAGCCTATCTTGACACCGCAATACACCATCTTCGCCGCTGAGTACAAATGCTGAGGTCTTGTCATTCATGACTGCTTCCTTCACCCGAACCAATGCTGGATCCATGAACTGTTTTTCCTTGATTTCCGCGACCAATGATGATTCTGCTCCATTATGCACCAAGATATCCCCCTCGTCCGACGCCGAAATACGAACCCCCAAGCTGGCTAATTGGTAGACCTCTCGAGCCAGGGGTCTCTGATCCACACCCAAATGAGCCAAACTACCCATGGATTTCCGACTAAGAGCGTCAGCTACCACATTTGCCTTCCCTGGATGGTACAATATGTCCATATCATAGTCCTTGAGTAATTCTAACCACCGCCGCTGTCTCAGATTTAGCTCCTTCTGCTTGAACAAATACCGGAGGCTCTTGTGGTCTGAAAACACATCTACATGAACTCCATAAAGATAGTGCCGCCATATTTTCAAAGCAAACACAACAGCTGCAAGCTCCAAATCATGCGTCGGATAATTCTTCTCGTGATTCTTGAGTTGCCTGGAAGCGTAAGATATAACTTTCTCGTGCTGCATCAATACACATCCCAAACCAACCCTGGAGGCATCACAATAAACCACAAATCCTCTGTGCCTTCTAGCAAGGCCAATACTGGTGCCGAGGTCAATCTTGACTTCAATTCCTGGAAACTTTTCTCACATGCTTCGGACTACTGGAACTTCACTGCCTTCTGCGTCAGTTTTGTCAATGGGGAAGCGAGGGTTGAGAATCCCTCTACAAACCTCCGATAGTACCCGGCCAAACCCAAGAAGCTACAAATCTCTATTGGGGTCGTGGGTCTAGGCCAATCTTTCACTGCCGCAATCTTCTGAGGATCCACCTGAATTCCCTCACTGGAAATAACATGCCCTAGAAAAGCTACGGACTCCAACCAAAACTCACATTTTGAGAACTTGGCATACAATTGATGCATAAGAAGGGTCTGCAATGCTGCTCTGAGGTGAACGGCATGATCTTCCCTGCTCCGAGAGTAGATGAGAATATCGTCAATGAATACAATCACAAAGGAATCTAGGAATGGTTTGAAAACCCGATTCATAAGGTCCATGAAAGCTGCTGGGGCATTGGTTAGCCCAAAAGACATGACCAAAAACTCAAAGTGACCATAACGAGTTCTGAAGGCGGTCTTAGGAATATCCTGCTCCCTGATTTTTAACTGGTGGTACCCAGACCGTAAATCAATCTTTGAGAAGAACTTCGCTCCCTGCAATTGGTCAAACAGATCATCCACTCGAGGCAAAGGATATTTATTCTTGATGGTGACTTTGTTGAGCTGCCGATAATCAATACACATTCGAAGTGACCCATCCTTCTTTCTGACAAAGAGAACCGGAGCACCCCACGGCGACACACTCGGTCGTATGAACCCTTTCTCTAATAAATCCCTCAGCTGCTCCTTTAACTCCCTTAACTCTGCTGGCGCCATTCTGTATGGTGGAATGGATATTGGCCGAGTATCCGGCAATACATCGATCCCAAAATCAATCTCCCTATCTGGCGGAATGCCTGGAAGCTCATCTGGAAACACTTCAGGAAATTCATTCACAATCGGCACGGACTCGAGGGTAGGCACATTTGAGGTGGTGTCCGTTACCCGAACCAGGTGATAGATACACCCTTTCTTAATCATCTTCGAAGCCTTAAGGTAGGAAATAAACCTACCCCTTGGCACTACACCATTTCCTCTCCATTCAATAACCGGCTCGTTAGGGAACTCGAGCCTCATAACTCTCGTTCGACAGTCAAGTTTGGCAAAGCATGAATAGAGCCAATCCATCCCCATAATTACATCAAAATCTACCATCCCAAGCTCAATAAGATCGGCCGTGGTATCACGACCACCCACCGTAACAACACAATTCCTATAGACTCGTGAGGCTGTAATAGAATCACCAATTGGAGTCGACACAGAGAACGGCTCATGAAGCCGTTCGGGTTCTATCCCAAAACTTGAAGCAATGAATGGAGTAACATAAGACAAGGAGGACCCTGGATCAATAAGGGCATAGCAATCAATAGTCCGAACAGACATGATACCTGTAACAACATCTGGAGAAGCCTCGGCATTTTGGCGGCCACTCAATGCATAGAATCGGCTAGGTCCACCCCTACCCCGAGCTCCACCCCTAGCTGCACCACGCCCTGCTGCTGCTGGAGTACGCGCTGATGATGTAGCAGCTGAAGAACCGGATGACTGAGCAGATCCCCTACCTATACCCTGACGGGGTGCACGACAATCCCGCTGAATGTGACCTTTCACCCTGCACCTGAAGCATATCGGGATATCGAGGTAGTAGGCCTCTGCATGAAATCTCCCACACTTGGGGCACGTAGGTCTCCCCTGCTGCTAGGATCTCACCCCAGTAAGACCAGACTGGCAAGACCTCCTGCTGTTTGAACTAGGTCTCGAATGACTACCCAACTGATGGCTGTGCACGGATGGTGGTGCACTCGTCGAGGACTAAGCATATGAATGGGATGGACCATATGACCCTCTCCCTGGAAGTGATCTCCCTGAATGACCCATTGACCGGGCCCTTCTGTTACTCTCTCTCTCTCTGCACGAATCTTCAATTTCCTGGCCTCTATGGCCCGAGCAAACCCCACAATCCTCTCATAGTTCATATCTGAGTGTAAAGCTGCTGTGGCGGCCTCATTCACCACCAAAGGGCTAAGGCCCTGAACAAACCGTCGAACCCGGGCATCCATGGTCGACACTAAATAAGGAGCGTACTTGGACAACCTTACGAACTCCATGTGATACTCCCAAACACTCATATCGCCCTGTTTGAGAACCTCGAACTCAGTGGCACGGGCTGCCATTGCCTCAGCAGGTAAGAAGTGGTCCATAAATGCATCCACGAACTCATCCCATCTGGCCGGAGGGCTCCCTTCCTCACGGGAATCCTCCCATATTTCGAACCATGAACGTGCCGCTCCCTTCAGCCTGTAAGAGGCCAACTCTACCCCCTCTATATCTGTAGCCTTCATCACTCGAGGGTCTTGTATATCTCATCAAGGAATTCCTGTGGGTCAGCCTCTGGATCGGTACCTGAAAATTCTGGAGGGGCCAATCACAAGAACTGGTGGACTCTGGAGCCAAAGGAATCTCCCTGTCCGATGGAGGATGCAGGGGCATCATGGGATCTCCGGGCCTGGGCGGCCACTAACTGTGTTAACATATGAATGGCTCCCCTAAGATCTTCATTAGAGATACCAGAGCCCGAAGCGGGAACTGTATCCGAGTCAGGAACACTGGCAGGAGGAATGGTGGCATCCTCTGCCGCGGCTGGAATAGGGACACTTGGGTTTTGAACAGATGGGCCAGGCAAATTCGGGACTGGTGGGTCATTCTCTCCCACGGCATCGGGTACATGATTAACAGCTGCACTTGGGCCGGCATTGGCCCTAAGGCCGAGTCTAGCTTTCTTCTTAGGTGCCATATTCTGAAAATTTGGGAACAAGGCACGAATTAGACACAGATATCTCCACATTGCACTTTACCGCACGATATAGATTAACAAAGAAGTAGGTAAATTCCTAAATGCTCGTGTAGCCCCCTACTTATATGATGTGGTCGACAACACACCTATAAGAAGGGCACTACTAGACACGGCTCCGAGACATCCTAGGACACTTTAAAACCTTAAGCTTTGATACCAAGTTTGTCACGCCCCAAATCGAGGAACATGACCGGCGCCTGACCGGGTTGCCCCAGTCAAGCGGACCTGGGTGCCTTTCATTCCCACGCGTTACCCCTGTGTTGACTATTTCTCATTAACCAAATATATTACTAATCATATCTGATTTCATAATGCATAAACATAACCATGTGATTGATTCACTAACAAGTTCATAATTTATATTTACAACGCCCCATACATATACATAGGCCACAATCCCACAGTTTACATGTCTACGGAGCCTCTAGGATACAAAAAGGAAATACAATACTTGCCGGTAACAAGGCTCCGGCTATACCTTACAAAACCAAAATGAAATCTAAACCGAGTGGCATGAACCACACAAGGCCCCGAGGAAGAAAGGGGCTCACCAAAACGGGCAGTGGAAGGAGAAGGATACTACCGCCGATGAGCTGAAGTGCCTGCTACTGATCCACCTACAATCATAACACGAATGTAGCGTCCCCGGCAAAAGGGACGTCAGTACACTTGAATTGTACCGGTATGTATGGACAAACTTTGTCCCAAGTAAACTCAAGCCATTAAATTACATCAACAATTAATTAAGCCACCCAACCATGTTTCCACATTTTCCTCATTTCAAATAATTCTCACACAAAGCACTTTCTACGATCAACCAATTTAACAATAACCAATCAATCACGTAAAGCACAAGTAGTCAAACAAAGGGCAATCAGTGCCCCACAGGTTGCAAACTCTCCTCTGCTGTCTCCTTTCACAATTTCACATTATTGATTTTTGTATCAATTTTCAATAGCGATTTCGATCGCTTTCCATCCTTATTGCCCCCGACCACCCTTATTACCTCGGCCACCCTTATCACCCCAACCCACACCTTATTTCACCATGTTGCGGCGCGCAACACGACCCCGCCTTATAGTTGAAAACACAACAATTTCAAACAGCAGATAAGGCACTACACACACAATTCAACAAGTTCAAATAAGCAACTTACACATTGGTTCATGTTCTCAATTTCTTCTCAATTCAATATCACAACCATGTTACAATATTTCCACAATTCAAGTGTTTCATCTCTTTCCACAATAAACCAATTCTCAAGTTGTTTCGTTTGTTTTCCACAAGGTGCCATATAGGCCATCATAGTCATTATTCACAATTCTTTTGCCAAATTAAACTCTCATTTTACATCACTCATAGCTCAACAACAAACTTTGAATATCCAACAACAACATCAAGAATTTCACACAATTTGTCAATTTAACACGAAACAAACAAACTTCACACATATAGGCGATTTCACAAGAATCAAAATTAGCCATACATACCTGGTGATGATTTTTCCTCCTACTTTATGCTTACCCAAGATATCCTACTCTTGCCAACCTTGTTCTTGAAGACTCTTACTTCTACTCACTTCTTTTACTAGAAATCAAGTTTAATAATCATGCATGAGTGTAAAAATTCTATTTTCAAAAGCTATTATATGCAAACCTCTCTTTACCCAATTAAAACTGAAAATCAAAGAAAATAGTTAGGGTTTTTACCTTGAAAATATTGGGGAAGTTGAATCCTTGCCCTAGAATCCCTTGGAATTAAGTAGTTGGAACAATCTTTGAGGATGAAGAACTTCTCTCTCTAAAAACCCTCTCTTCTCTCTCTCTAATTTTGGTGAGATGATATGATAAAATGAAGAAGAAAGGTGTTATATTAAAGAAGAGATCGGGTCAAAATGTTACAAAATCTAGGCTGGGGTCGAATATGCGGTCACTATGCGACCGCAGAATCCACATGCGGTCCGCAAAGTGACCGCAGAATGGCCTCAAAGTTATGCAGGTTCTGTTAAGGAATGCGGTCACTATGCGGACCGCATGTTGATTCTGCGGTCGCAAAAGTGCACCGCAGATTTGACATGCGATCGCATATCGACCGCACTTTTGACACGATTTTGGGCAACTCTCCGGAACGATTTGCGGCAAGAATGCGGTCCGCATGTCAGGTTTGCGGTCGCATTCTTGACCGCAGATTTGACATTTTTCTGGAAATTTTTATTCTCAACATTTTTGACTCTTAAATCACTACGCATTCCTAACACATTATTCAGACC